>NC_051170.1:103467925-103487925 GCF_013339725.1 Rhipicephalus microplus
TACAAAAACGAGTGCTGCGTAATTTTGAATAATGTATAGGGGATGTCTGGGATTTACGCACCCGGAAATCGTTTATGCAACATGACATGATTATCGCCGATCAAGTTTACCTTTAAAAACTAACGCAGCATATGCACACCTCAAGCATATATAAAGATTTTCGCATGGTAGCTGACCCTCAGTCCGTGTTTAGGCAGCAGATGACGAAGCTTTTAAAAATTGGGGCAAATTACGGAAACAGTTATTATCTTATCAAGCTATACTAATTTTGAACACACGGAAAGACATGTCAGATTGGACAGATAGCCTTCGTAAGATCAATAGATTGTATAAAAACTTTGCCGTGATGACAGCATGCGTGGTGCAGGCTGGATTTATATTTACTTTGTTGTACCAATAGCAAACCAATATATTGTTTATGTATGTCTGTTGTACTGAGGCACAGATATTTCATACTGATCTGCAACGTGTTACAAAGTCCCGTTTAGTTTATCTCGCACGTACATATGTACTACGTAAGTGAGCGAGTGATCTGTATGATCTGTTTATGTTTGTGCACCTGTAATGTGTATTTTTTGTTAAATATGTTAAATATGGGTTCTGTGTGCTTCGAACACGTGGTTAACAATTTAGAGCACTTGGTACTCTATGGTAGAGCATAAAGCCGTCCCATGGGCCCCACACTAGATGAGGCCCCACGCATTTCTGTGTTAACTGTGTGATGTTGTACATATATGCAATATTTGTAACCAGAAGAAATCGATGTCGTCATTTCAGTTTTTTCAGTTCTATATTAAGCCCAGCCCAAGCTGTTTTAATTTAATGCACACATTATTGGACACGTTTTTGAAAACGGCGCACAAATTGAACGGGGGCAGGGGTTTCGTCAGGCTGTTTAAGCCTTTAGTCACTCTCTGCGCAGGAAAGTCACCGAAATAAAATAATTTTATTTAAAAAGCGGTCTAGCTAAGCCTTGTGAGGTTCTTTTGATTTCGCATTCAACAAGGGACCGGAATTTAAATATTTGGGAATTCTCTAAAGGAAATCATTGCATTGGAACAAGCATATAGAAGAAACGACAATAAAGGTTATCAAAATCTTCTTATTCACAGTAGTTCTAGTCGTGCAACAAAATAGGTAAAGAAGACTTTCTATTCCCCCCATGTAAGAGCAAGACTTGACTATATAGGCTTGCCTCGCTTAGAACCCGGCTCGAAAGCATCTTGCAGAAACCGCAGAAAAGGGTAACCTGGCAAAAATACATTTTCTTCATTGTCATCTCGTAGATTAAGTAATATTTAGGTTGGTTAGTGCTACACCATCTGCGAAGAAAGCCAGAAATCATCTTCGCATTTGCCATAACTTTTCTCATATTGCGCAGCTTGTCTCCTGTCTACACATATTTTGTTTTCGTAATACTGTTGTGGTAGCACTGCGAAAGTTTGACCTTAAGTCGTCCATTTCTTTCTTTTTGTTGTTCCTGCTGCTCTTTTAAATTTTTGCACACACACACACACACACACACACACACACACACACAACACACACACACACACACACACACACACACACACACACACACTCACACACACACACACACACACACACACACACACACACACACACACACTCACACGGACACACACACACACTCACACGGACACACACACACACACACGGACACACACACACACACACACGCACACGCACACGCACACGCACGCACGCACGCACGCACGCACACACACGCACACACACGCACACACACGCACACACGCACACACACACACACACACACACACACACACACGCGCGCGCGCGCGCGCACGCACGCACGCACGCACACGCACGCACGCACGCACGCACAACGAGCAGTGATTAGTTTCCTCTGGTCGGTTGGATTCAAAGGATGACATTCATCACAGACTATCCTCGCAATAGGGCAGAAGCGTACTATCACGTAAAACTGCGTTTTCGGGGGTCGAAAATTCGCCATTCGCAACACGCGATTCACCGCAAACGCCAGGATTTGTTGTCGAACGAAGTTTTGTTGTTGCGTGACAATGCATGGCCACACACTTCTCATCATAATATTGAAACCTTCAACACGATAAACTTGAGTTAATAGAACAGCCTTCCTACATTTCAGATCTAGCACCATGTGACTTGCGCTTGTTTAGCCACCTGAAGGCCACTAAAGCCATGTCTTGGTCATCGCTTGCCTCAAATTTAGATGCGCTAAATTCGGTGCAAAAGTGGTTTCATGATCAAACGAAAACGTCCTACTTAGAACGAATACGTATAAGTTCGTTGACCGTTTGACCAAGTGCATTGATATGGAGGAAGATGGCGTAGAAAAAATGATGTGAATATAGGTTAAACCTAGCTTGATGTTAATATACTGTATAGAGTGTAAACTGTAGATAATTTCTGACTTCTCATCGTATAAGATGCAAACATTCATACAAACTTTTCATGACCTATGTTGCAATCAAAATGGAGTTATGCAGAAGAAAACCTACTGGTACCAGCGTACTGAAAGGGACATTTCCAACATACGCATAAGATTCGGAAGTGCTCCCACGGATCTATTGGTTTTCCTATATTTCCTTCTATTGAAAAACAAGTGGATGATGGGATCAACCGCCTATACATATGCACAGTAAACATAACCAATAATAGTCTTTTTTCCTCCCTTATCTTTTCCTTTTCCTTTTCCTTTTCCTTCCTTATCCCTTATCTCTTGCGGATTGTGTATTATAACTTCCTCATCTCTTTTGCCATTTCCGTATTGCAATAAATAGGATGGGTATGACGTTATTGCTTTATAATGCCTTCTGTTTTCGTATTGTGTTATAGGAACGGAATCAATTTATGTTGACAATGTATACATGTGAAACGCACTGCAGTAAAGCCACTTTGCCACTGCGGGAATCCTTTGAATGAATAAAACAAACACAAACTGTGAAACTATTGAACAGCGACATAGATATTATTTATTTATTTACAATACTGCTAGCCCTTGCGGGCTGTAGCAGGGGTGGGAGGTGAACAGGTTAACAATACACAAACAATGTTAGGCAAAAAACAAGTCCAGCCGTCGTTGAAAATCCTGTGAGGATCTACATCCTGTAAGTACCTCGGGAGGAAGCGCATTCCAGTCAACAATAGATCGCACCAGAAACGAAAACTTAAATACATCCACCCGCGGTACATAAGCTTGGACAGAAAATGAGTGATTGGTACGAGCCGATACTCGTCCTGGGGGGCGCAGGTATACACTGGGATCCAGCTTGTAGTTTTTATGATACAGGTCATAAATAAATTTTAAGCGAGCTATTTTTCTACGTGTAGCTAACGATTGAAGGTCAGCCCTAGCAAGCAAAAGTGATACAGACTGTGTTCTCATGTAATTTGAATAAATAAACCTCGCGGCCAATCTTTGTACTCGTTCAAGTTTGTTAATTTCAGTTTTAGTATGCGGATCCCAGATGATAGCTGCGTACTCCAGCGTTGGTCTAACAATAGTCTTATACGCCAACAATTTAACAGAGGGCGGTGCATTACGGAGTTTCCTTCTCAGAAAACCCAGCTTTCGCTTCGCCAGTCCTGTAATATTGTCAATATGCTTGTCCCACTTTAAACTGCTGGATATAGTAACACCTAAGTATTTAAGCTCATTAGAACTCTTAATTTCTCTATTGTTTATTGTGTATTTATAGTTAAGGGGGGTTTTTTATTTGAAACTGTCATGCACACAGTTTTATCAAAATTAATTTTCATGTCCCATTTTTCACACCAGTTGTCAATACATCGAAGAGCATCATTGAGGAGCATTTGATCAGAAACACTTTTCACATGACAAAACAAGAGACAATCATCTGCATATAACCTTACATCAACAAAAGGAGGCACAGCCGTTGCAATATCATTCACATAAATTAAAAAGAGTAGAGGTCCCAACACGGAGCCTTGTGGCACACCTGAGGATACGCGTAAAAGAGAAGAACGTGCGCCACTTATTTCAACAAACTGCAACCTATTGCGCAAGTACGCTTCAACCCATCTTACAATTGCGGGATCAATACCAAGTATTAACATTTTTTGAATAAGTTTCTGATGACATACTCTATCAAGGCCTTAGAGAAATCAATTGCTATGACATCGACTTGTTCTTTTGAGTTTATCGCTGTAGCGAAAGCATGAACAGATTCAAAAAGCTGAGTGACGGTTGAAAGGCCTTTTCTAAAACCGTGTTGCTTATTATAAAACAGATTATTGTTTTCTATATATTGAAATATATATTTTGAAATTATATGTTCTATTACTTTGTATGCCGTGCATGTGATAGAAATTGGACGGTAATTACAAACATTAAGGCGGTCACCAGCGAAATTATCGTGGCGAAATTGACATCCCAAAGGATGGATGCTTTGACAAGTAAAAAAGAAAATTTAGCATCGGTACCAGGGCACGGTATACTGCGAGGCGAGAACTAAAGGTGGTTTGAATGTCACCCTATTACATTTTGTTTCCAACAAGGATAATCGATTAGATACGCATACTCATTAATTAACATCATTTCTTTGAAATACTGCATTCGTTACCACGTCCTCAATTTACTATATAAAATCTGATGCACAAAATCCTACCGTGTTCCTCAGTAAAGAATGTTTACCAAATTATCCCATACCCGATAGGATAAGTGACCTCGAATAGCTTAATTATTCCCAAATGCACCACTGATTTTGGATCATTTGCATTCACGCATCCCGCATTACATATTTGGAAGGAACTACCCAAAGATATAAAAGACCCAGAGTCTTCTACCGGCAGAACTGACTGAATTTCGTGCTCTCGTTTCTTCTTGATACGAATACGCCAGAATTCTTGGCGTAATACTCTTTTCTCATTTGCTCTTTGTATATAAAAGAATATGACTTCGCGACTCCTGTGTGAGTAACGCGGCCCAGCCTTTGTAACATAACTGATGTGTCATCTCTATGGGAATAGTAAAGTTTGTTTCAAACAGCTTTATTTCTTACTTATGTGGTGCATGGCAGCTCTCGGTGAAGAGGGTTTTTCGTAGCATCCCTGCAGATTCACAGGTCAGCCATTACACACTTTGCTTGAAAAACGAGACATGCCATTGACACTTCGCCATATGTCATTCGGGCCCGTGGAGGTGGCTTAATTAGCATTAGGGTGTCGCGTTGCTAAGCTCGAGCACGCCCTGTCGACTGCCTACCGCGGCAGCTACAATTTGACGGAGGCGAAGTGCTAAAACACCCGCGTTAAAGGAGTACACAGATGGCATAAATCTATCCGGAGTTCCCCATCCACCACGACGTTCCCCATAATAACATCGTGGTGGTGGCTTGTAAAACTCCACCATTTACAATACACACAATTAAAATAAAAGCTTAAAATATGTGCGTCAGTTTTTGTTGTGAAAGCTGGTTAGATCACAACAGCCGCTTTTGGTGGCGTAGTTGTCTGTCACTGTCGCATTAGTGCCACCGTTGCCGGTGTCCGTAACCGCCATCGCACAAAATGAGTGAAAAAAAAATTAGAAAAATATCTATAGCATCAAATGTGATTTGAACCCAAGCCCTCTGCGTGGCAGTCCAGTATTTCACTCTCCACCGGTGCTTGAAACTTTTTCGCTAGAAGAAAAGTCACAGCTTGGCCGCAAAGGCGAAGCAATGAACGTGATAGCAACAAATGGAAAGGTCACGCGCAGAACAGAAAGCAGGTTGAAACGTGCCCCGCGTTTCTCACGCAAAAATGACGCACAAAACATACTCACAGGTACTAATGCACGCGAACAAGCATCTCAGCTGATACTACGCTGAATCTGAAAAGCGCGCGCGCTTTTCGCAAACGGAGACTGCAATGATTGCAGTGACCATTGTGCGCCGGGTAACTACAACAGAATCGTTCCAGGTAACGCCCGAGGCCAGCCTGTACGTACGATCCTCCCCATCGCGAAATAAGGGCGCGCGAGGGAGCATCATTCTCCTCCTCTAAGCGGGGCAAAGTACATGTGGGAGATCAGAGCGCGCGCCGCCATGCGATGTGGTGACGCGCGCGCATCGTAAGATGGCGCGCTTATTGCGCCATCTTGCTGGTAATGCTGAAAAAATGACAATACCCCCCCCCCCCCCCCCCCCCGAGTTTCCCGTCAGCAGTGGTAAGTGGCATAATAAATAGCTTGCCGTTTGAACGGTGCAGGATGTGCTCCTCAGTGGCTTAGTAGTTAACACAGCGCACTCACGGTTGTGAAGACCCAAGTTCAATTGCGCGCTCCGGAATCTTTTTTTCTGTATTTTTTCTTTATTGCATTTTCATATATCTAGTTATGTATACATATACGGTGAGTGACGTTGACGCCGACGGCAAAATCCAGCCGAGGGTGTCCATATAGTTGCTATCACAATAATAAAAACTAGTTATACATGCACACAATGGCGCTTTGGGAATCACGTCAACTTATGTAGTATATGGTAGAAGAGTAAGATAGCAACCAGGTGTCACACAATGCGAATTGCGTCACAGATGTCATGGTTCGAAGCATCGCACCAATTACAAAGTGCTCCGCCAGAATGCTTCATGTCGTTAGCCACAGCATCAACGAAGTGAACATGGTGCCTTAAAATGTCTCTACGACTACCTACCTGGCACAGATTGACGGGTAACTGCGTAGGGGGTGCTTCTCCATTTCTCAGGATATATGCTGATTTATGTCGTATATATATTTAGTGGGTACCTTGCACCATACTCGTGTTCACAACGTGAGTGTTCACAACGGGTTATATAGAAAGGCTGCTGTTGCATCTTTCGCTGTGACTGTGTTGTGCATTCTCCGCAGGCCTGGAGTTTTTTTCGTAGCGTAAGCTACACTGGCTGAGCTCGAGCAGCTTCGCGTGGCTTATCGAGAGTCGTTCTGCGCATGCCCTAGGAGCGGTGGCGTCACGAGGCGCAGAGCCGGCGCGCCGGAGGAGCAGGCCTGGAAGCTTCTGGAGGGACGTGTCACTATAGTCGGCTTGTGCTCGACTTGCATGAACTCACTCGCTTTAGTTCGTCCGTCAGTCCGCCCGTCCGTAGCTCAGCTCACGCTACGTGTATCCTGGCGTATACCCGAGCTCAGCCAGTGCAAATTCTTTTTTTTTTTTAACTGTGCGTATATTTTGCTGCCGCGCGATACCCGCGGGGCACACGCAACAGCGCAAAAGTCACGCTCCAACCGAGTGACTGACTTTTCTTTTTTTTTCCCTCCCTTCCCATTTGCGATACAGGTTTCCTCGAATTCAGGAAAAATTCGCAACGACGATGGCACGCGCGTACACGTATATATGCGCGTGGCCGATGCGTCAATCCGCGCGCGTCCCACTACTTGTTTCCTGCTCTCGGATTTTTCGCACCTGAATAAAATACACTCGCGAATGTACATACGAAAAAAAGGAACGTTTTCATTCGTTCCAGCTGAGCAAACGCACGCACAGCGCATGCTCGAATATGGATGCGTTGGAAGCTCCGATAGGTCTGTGCTTATGCGCATACGCACGCAAGCTGTTCATGCGTTGACTGCGTATCTGTCGGCTGGCCGACTTCTCTTGGAGACAACCAGTTTCTTATCGCGCTCTTAAGCGCGATCTGTAAGGAGCTATATACATACGGTACGTGATTGCTAACGAAAAATACGGGTCAATTGATGACAAAGACGTGAAGTCTCGCAGAGCATCCGAAGGTGGCCGATTCGACCCACTTTACTTTCTTCATATGTGAGTTGGTAGAATACAATTACTACAGTGCACTTAAAAGAGCCTATATACATAACGTCCCCTATACCATCATTCGCTTCTTTAACTGCTGTTTTTATTAACGTTGTGACAACCACCTTCTTTATCTGCATGCTACCGCTTTAGCATGCATCGGCTAAAGTTGGTAAGCTGGGTAAATTATCACTACTGTATATACAGCCGTATAGAAGTTAAACAGGGCGTAGAGGATCCAACCAGACCACTGTAGCGCTACAGTCGACCACCTCCGCGGTCGAAGAAATAGCTCCGCTCGAGTAATCCGGCTCGTTACGTCACCCCAGAGTGCGTGTCCACCGGTGCAGACTTGTGTCCATCCGCCTTTGAGGAGAAAATGCCGAAGTCTTCTAAAGCTGCATCCGACTAAGTGATGGCTGAAGATGTCTCACTAGATGCAACAGTGCTTTGCCGACTGTAGCTTGGTGTCGCTTTCACCAAACCTGTGTATTTTGAATCTGCTTCGAAGACACATGATGCTTGCGATGATTGCTGCAGTGATGACACCATAGAGCACGTCCTTCGTCCCTGGCCTCGCTACAGTGTACGCAGACGGCGAGCCCGCCTTGAAGACGCACCCTTGTCAGAACAGTCAGTGCTCGGATGCCCACATGATCTGGCTTCCCGCAGGAAATCTGTCAATGGCTTATTGAACTTTTTGCTCGGAGATGCCTATATTGAATAGGCATAGCACTCGCACTATTGTTATTTTTCTTTTTTCACGAGCGTCTACTGATCTCTTCACTTTCCTTCTCCTCTTTCTTCCCCGTCCCCTTGGTGCAGAGTAGTGAACCGGATACTACAATTCTGGTTGACCTCCCTGCCTTTCTCTCAATTTGTTCTCTCTCTTTTTTTACCTCTCAGCAGTACAGCCTTTAGCGGGGAGATGTCTTGGATGTGTCCCAATATTCTTAATATTTATCAAGAACTGAGCGTTCATGCTGCACTGTTTGTTGTTCCGGCAAACTAACCAAAGCTTTCAAACTACCTTAACGTATAACGACTGTCGTATCACTGCGAAGTCTGGTGTTTGCTTCCATGATGCACGCCGGCAATCCACGCTAGTTTTATTGCGATGGCAATTGTATGGACACTCTCGGTTGGATTTATTGTGAAGACGTCAGGAGTTTTTGCACTGAGTAACGGATGTGATTACGACGTCCTAAGCTGTCAAAAAGTATTTTTGGGTGCCTCGAAAACAAAGCTATAAGTTTAGTCTATAGATATTGTCACGTACCAAGAGCCGTAGAGAAGGGACAGGAACAGCGGGGCAGAAAGACACGAGCGTGTATCTTCGAAACGAGGCGCTAACCACACTTCTTCTTCGTTCTCCTTGCCCTTTTCGGCTCGCTAGGGCTTGCCGGCTCACAACTCTAGGTGGCATTATTCCCCCTCCCATTAGAGCATCGACCCGATGCTCATACACAAGGGGACAGCAGGGTCGGTAAAGGAAAAAAAAAAGAGAAACGGTAGCTATAGCGCACAGGGCATATGCAGGTGCAAAAAAAAAATTGTCTGAGGTTGGTCATAAGAGAAAAAAAAAAACATTAACAGAGTTCACAGTTCGTTCGAGACCCAACGGGCAATGTAAAAAAAAAACGAAAATGTTTGCTGCCTGGGCATAATAAGACGAGTATCACCGCGTAATATAAGGTTTTAGGCGGACGACATGCACAATGTCTGTTCGTGGTGAGTGGCGCTGTGTCGTTGCCGAGCCTCCGTCTGGAATAACTTCATAGTTGACCTCGTTCAACCGCCGTAATACTTTGTAGGGTCCGAAGTACTTGCTCAGGAGTTTTTCGCTCAGACCTCGCCGTCTAACAGGAGTCCAAACCCACACTTGGTCGCCAGGTTGGTAGGAGACTTGTCGGTGGTGGATATTGTACCTTCGGGTGTCTTCACATTGCTGCGATCTTATGTGCACGCGAGCTAATTGACGTGCTTCCTCTGCACGCTGAATGTAATCGTCGACATCGGGAGCTAGTAGCTCGTGCTGGTCGATGTCACAAGGAATCATAGCGTCTAGCATGGTTTGCACGTCTCTACCGTAAACGAGGCGGAAGGGTGCGAACCTTGTCGTTTCCTGGGTTGCGGTGTTGTACGCAAACGTTACGTATGGCAGGATTTCGTCCCACGTTTTATGCTGCACATCCACGTACATAGAAATCATGTCCGCCAGCGTTTTGTTCAGCCTTTCTGTTAAGCCGTTACTCTGGGGGTGGTATGCGGTTGTCTTGCGGTGGTTCGTGTAACTGAGCTTGAAGATGTCGTCCAACAGTTTTGCCGTAAACGCTGTCCCTCGGTCAGTGATGATGAATGACGGGGCACCATGACGAAGCACAATGTGGTGCATGAAAAACTGGGCGACTTCAGATGCTGCACCGCGTGGCAATGGCTTCGTTTCAGCATAACGCGTCAAGTAATCAGTTGCGACGATGATCCACTTGTTTCCGGAGTGAGACATAGGAAACGGTCCCAGAAGGTCCATCCCAACTTGGTCAAACGGCGTACGCGGTGGATCGATGGGTTGTAAGAGGCCTGCAGGCTTCACAGGTGGTGACTTGCGACGCTGACATTCGCGGCATCCTTTCACGTAGCGTTTGACACAAGCTGCGAGTTTTGGCCAGAAATATAGCTTTCGAACCCGGTCGAGTGTCCGTGAGTATCCCAGGTGGCCGGATGTCGGCTCATCGTGGCAGGCTAATAGGATGTCATCACGAAGGTCATGAGGGACGACTAGAAGATAAGATCTGCTGCCAACACCAGTGTTTTTCTTGTATAATATGTCGTGTCGTAAGAAAATGACGGCAACGTACGGGAAAGGGGACGAGGAACAGACGCGGTGCTGCCTTCTAAATGATCGATGATGGGTCTTAACTCGGGGTCCGCTCGTTGCTTACTGAGGAGGTCCGCCCCACTGAGAGTCCCCAGGAAGGTGCTGTCGTCTTCTACAGCTGTATGGTCGGACTCCAGAGGTGCTCGTGATAGCGTGTCGGCGTCTTCATGCTTTCTACCCGACTTGTATACAATGGTGATATCGAACTCCTGAAGTCGCAGACTCCATCGTGCTAATCGCCCAGAGGGGTCTCGGAGGTTAGCCAACCAACATAAAGCGTGGTGATCACTCACAACTTTGAATGGGCGCCCATATACATAGGGTCTGAACTTTGTAATCGCCCATATTACCGCGAGACATTCCTTCTCTGACGTTGAATAGTTGGTTTCGGCACGTGATAGAGTGCGGCTCGCGTAGGCAATCACACGTTCAATCCCATCTTGTGTTTGCAGCAGGATAGCTCCGAGACCAATGTTGCTTGCGTCAGTGCGCACCTCTGTGTCAGCGTCCTCATCGAAATGACCGAGTAAAGGAGGGGAACACAATCGATGTTGCAGTTCCGCAAAGGCAGTCGCTTGTTCGTCAGTCCACTGAAATGGGGTGTCGTCACGCGTAAGTCTGATGAGAGGCTCCGCAACCTTAGAGAAGTTTTCAATAAAACGGCGATAGTAGGCGCAGAGCCCCAGAAATCGCCGAAGACTTTTTTTGTCTGTCGGAGCTGGAAAAGAGGCCACAGCGGCAGTCTTCTCGGGATCGGGCCGAACGCCTGCAGCGCTCACAACGTGACCGAGGAACTTCAGTTCATTGTAGCCGAAATGGCACTTCTCTGGCTTGAGGGTAAGGTCAGCGGATCGTATGGCTTCAAAAACACTCCGAAGGCGATGAAGGTGCTCGTCAAACGTTTTTGAAAAGACAACGACATCATCTAGATAGACGAGGCAACTTTTCCACTTGAGGTCAGCGAGAACGGTATCCATCATTCGTTGGAATGTGGCCGGAGCGGAACAGAGGCCGAATGGGAGCACTCGGAACTCATACAGGCCGTCAGGAGTTACAAAAGCCGTTTTTTCGCGGTCACGTTCATCGACTTCAATTTGCCAATAACCACTTTTGAGGTCGATTGAGGAAAAGTACTTTGCTCGCCTCAGCCTGTCAAGAGAATCGTCCACTCGAGGCAACGGGTACACGTCTTTCTTTGTGACGTTATTCAGCTTCCTATAATCGACACAAAAGCGAAGTGTACCATCCTTCTTCTTTACAAGGACCACTGGCGATGACCAAGGGCTACTTGATGGCTGTATTACACCGTCTTGAAGCATTTCCTTCACTTGCTTCTGAATCGCGCGTCGTTCGGTTGGTGAAACGCGGTAAGGCTGTTGCCGTATAGGGTGCGCGTCGCCGTAGGTGATAATACGGTGTTTGGTAATCGATGTTTGGCGGATTCTCGATGAACGTGCAAAACAGGCGTGGAATTCTATCAACAGGTCGTTAAGCCTTCGTTTGTTTTCGTCAGAAAGCGCTGCATTTATGTCGACGCCCCGGAGAGGTGCTTCGGTATTATCGGTTGCCTCGGAAGCAAAACACTCAGTCACATTAGTTACTGGGTAGGCATAGGCGATGACAGTACCAGGGAAAAGGTGTCGGCGCTCGTAGCTGAAGTTCGTAACAAAAACCTCGCAATGGCCATCGTGAAGGTCTACTAGGCTTCGTGCTACGCAGACACTTTGGGAAAAGAGCAGGGATCGATTGCTCTCCGCCACCATTTCACCGTGTGCTGATTTGTTACCAGCCACTTGAACCATAACACTTGAGCGCGGTGGTATCGTCACAGCATCGTCAATTACCCGCAGACATACTCGATTGTGGTCGGGATTATGCTCTGGTGTGGCGCTTTTTGTTGAGAACGTGACGAGGCGTTGTCGAATGTCGATGATAGCACCGTGCTCCCTCAGGAAGTCCATGCCAATGATCAGGTCTCGAGAACACTGACGGAGAACGCTCAAGCTGATAACAAAGGTTGAACCACGAATCTGTATTCGTGCTGTGCAAACGCCGAGTGGCATGACGATGTGCCCGCCAGCAGTACGAATTGGCTTGAGGTTCCAAGGCATCGTCACTTTCTTTAGAAGAGCAGCCTGTTTTTCACTTATTATAGAAAAATCCGCACCCGTGTCAACTAAAGCAGTGACTTTGCGACCGTCGAGCAGCACTGGAATATCTAATGAAACCTTTTCGGAATCAGCTGGTGTCGTCGTCGTCGGGGAATCTTCAGTTTGCGGAAGCGTCGGTAGGAGGCCTTGAGCTTGTCCAGTATGAGCAGCCTCGCCCCCGAAGGTCGCTGTGGTTAGTTTTCCCGGCGCGGACTGGGGGACCGACCCTGCGCCACGCTCGGATAGGTGCGGCGATTAGGAGAAAATCGCCGCGGCGACGGGGAGCGTGACTGGTGAAAGGATGACGAAGTTCCGCGCTGTTGAGCCACATACTCTTCAATATCAGGGGGCCGCTGACCGAACCTGGGTGGTGGTGAGTTCGTCGAAAATCCGCGTAGTCCAAGTTGCCGGTAAGAACAGTGTCGGTAAAGATGCCCAGCTTCGCCACAGTGGAAGCAGAGAGGACGTCGATCAGGCGCACGCCAGACGTCTGATTTTCGCGGGATCGGGCGAGGTGCGCTGTAATATGGCGCCGCTTGGACCGTCTGCAGCATAGCTGGGGCCACGGTGGGATGCGGGATTGCGGGTGTTACAGGTTGCTGCAAAGCTTGAGCATACGACAAGCGGGGGAAGTCACCGGGTGGTTGATAATCCCGCATGCAAGATGGTTCTCTTAAAGCATGCTGGACTTCATCTCGGACAACGCTGGAGAACGAAGAGGTAGGGGGCTGCGAGGGCACTGACAGCTTCTGGAGTTCTTCGCGGATGACTGAACGTATGAGCTCTCGGAAAAAATCCATTTGGCCACCGAAAGCTCCAAAGTAGTCCGTAGTTGAAGCATTGACGTGCCGCTCGTATGACGGGGCCCGGTGCCTAAGGGTGCTTTCGATGGTGACAGCTTCCGTGAGAAATTCTGACACAGTCTTGGGTGGACTGCGTACAAGCCCACCGAAAAGTTGCTCTTTCACCCCGCGCATGAGGTACCGTACCTTCTTTTCTTCTGGCATGCCGGGGTCAGCTCGGTGGAAGAGGCGCGTCATTTCCTCGACATACATCGCAACCCCTTCATTTGGTAGTTGTATGCGGGACTGCAGATCGCGCTCAGCTCTCTCCCGACGGTCAGGGCTTGCATATGTCGCAAGAAGTCGGCGTTTGAAGTCTTCCCATGATGTAAGAATACCTGCCCGGTTCTCGTACCAGACACGTGCGCCATCCAAAAGACTGAAATAGACGTGCCGCAGCTTGTCTGCGTCGTCCCACTGGTTGTGCACGGCAACGAACTCGTAATGGACAAGCCAATCTTCCACATCCTCAAGTGCAGTGCCATGAAAAGGATTTGGCGTTCGCGGTGTGAGTAATGTGCAATGGAGCGGCGTTGTGCCGTTCGTACCGGTTGGGTTGGTGTCGGCATGGCTGGTCGGAGCTGCCATGTTGTTTGCGAGCAGTCCAAACTCAGGGGATTGCCCTCGGATCCTTCTGCTGGCGCGGTGCACAGGAGTGACCACCGGTACGACGCTTGTGTTCCTGGTATGTGGAGGGGTACGGTGCATAGATTACCCAGCACTTCCACCAGTTTGTCACGTACCAAGAGCCGTAGAGAAGGGACAGGAACAGCGGGGCAGAAAGACACGAGCGTGTATCTTCGAAACGAGGCGCTAACCACACTTCTTCTTCGTTCTCCTTGCGCTTTTCGGCTCGCTAGGGCTTGCCGGCTCACAACTCTAGGTGGCAATATTAACGAAAGCGAACATTTTGTTTTTTTTTAGCATAGTCTGCTCTTCGACGAGGTGCTCATTGGTCTCGAAGTGACATGTCACTGTATGGTAGAAGAACGTTTCTGGGTGTGACTTGCCAAGCCTTTCAAGTGGCCTCACAAGTGAAAACAACAACAAAAAAGGCACCATTACACAGATTGCGGAAAGTGGTCGTGGTGTTTCAACAGGCGGGGTTAGTCTGGCCTAAATGACCGACGATTGTTCCGCCTGATGGTCTCCGTCACTAAGTGTCACAGTGCCCATTGTCTCGCAGGAAAGGCATGAGAACCCTTTGCACGCTCCTCCATTGTGCCGTGGGCCTTTCAGGAGAAATGACGTCTTCCAATTTATTCGTGCCTGTAAAAGCTTTTTGCAAGCTGCGTATACCATCACTGCACTCCATATCAAAACGTGGGCGCAGCCAGATAAAATATCCGATGTCGCCGATACATGTCACCACGGAAAGCACAACACGGGAAAGTGCCTCGCCCAGTCTTGAATGACCAAGCCGGCGTGTATGCGGAGTCAGGCCTCATTCGGTGTACTATCTCTGTCATGCAGTATTTTCTAGCACACGTATGTATAAAGCTCTTTATAAACTCTGCGCAACATGAACGCGCAAGATGGTATTCCTTTTGCACCCTTAAAATTTCTGATTGGCCGGTGCACGCAATAATATGAGCAAGTACACAGACGTTGGATGGTACGTACGTGTCTGTAATATCCGTCGAATTCCCTCTATCCAAATCTTGCAGGACCTGGTCCGTGTATGAAAATATTTTCCATGTCAGGTTTATACACATAAATGCGACATGCTTAGGCCTATCCGTAAGTTTAGTGACCCGTTTAGTGACATGGTCTTTGTAAGATACGACGGCACACAAACACTCGCACAGGCATCAATACGCCATGTCATGACTGTCATGCCTGTTATTACGTCATGATTCTTAAGCAGTATCACATGAAGTATACACAGACGACACGTTTCATCTTCTGACGTTTTTTTTTTATTCAGCCATCGTTTACAGAAACGCAAACGCCTCCTCGCAAAACACAATAAGTTAAAACGAGAAACGTGCACGGGACACGTGGTGAGCAGAAAGCAATTTATAAAAAAAATCAAGAGACAGTTCAGAGTAGAGATAGGAGATTGGCAGAATTTACACGGAACAACAGTGCCATTATCGCAGCCGATTTCCGCTTCCCAACTACACACTTTCTGCGACCGCACGGCCGTGCATCACAGGGCTTCTAAATGACCTACTGCACACCTGAAACATCCCAGCGCGCGCTACATGTTTCATTTTCTATAAGGCGATGCTATGCGAAACGCGCAAATAAATCAGAGCTCAGTAGTTTTCACTTCTTTCCTTTTTTTCCGCTGCTTCTACCCTCCTCAAATGCCGATAAAGTCAGCTTGAGAAGCAACGATGACATAAGGCATACGTATTCGGAATACCCTGTTAGATTGTGGGGCCTCGGCAGAGGCTGATGCTGCGCGTTGGCATGGTTGAAGCGACAATGAAAGAAACGTGTAAGCGACAACAACGCCCGAATGTTGCACGACCACTTTCAGCCTCCGCGGAGTCTCTCGAGGCATTACTTACAGTAGAAGGCGTGTAGAAACTGTACATAAGACGTCTTAAAACCTGTACATAATTCGGGAAATCGTTTATATATATATATACTATGTATAATTCTTTATAGACTCATTTATTTATATACCTAAAGTGGAGCATCTAGAAGAGAGAGCGAAAGAAAAAGAGGAAAAAAATAAGTACGGTCTCTTAAACGATGCTCCACGACCCTGGTTTCTCCGATTGGTTTTGTGTTTCCCTGTACATCCAGTGGTGTACGCGCATGCGCACCTGCAGCTTAAGCAATTGTCTGTCTTCTTGTCTTCCTAAAATGCGCACGCGCGGCCATTCGAAGGCTGCAGTGCTCGCGCAATCGCATTGAACGGGCCTCTTATTTACACCCAGCCGTCCAACAATTTCGGCAACGACGTCTGTCAAGGTTTGAGCATGCGCGAAGAAGCTGTAAATCTTCGTCCGGGCGCTTACCGCACCGAAAAAAAAAATACTCTTGACCTTGTATGCGTTTGTTACGGTACGCACGGTTAAAGACAGAATTGGCTGATCCTTTGAAGAAACCCTCTGCACTAACGAATACTGTTTGGGCGTTGAAGCGAGTATGCTTATTAAATACGTGCCAAATGGATCAGGTGTCATTATATCGGCGTCGTTACAGTCAGAGTTACAAAGGGGCGGCCACGTTGGGTCTTGGAGTGCTAGCTGGGCCAAACTATATTGTTGAAGTTGTCACTGATTGTACACCTGTTTTGTCAGCTCGTTTTGTTTCTCTATTTAGCCTTAGAAACTGGAAAGGTGTCTGCAGTGTGAAATCATCGCACATAGCAGAGTTCGGAGACACAAATATTGAGCTGATGTAACGCCGAGCGCATATAGTGTAAGTTTGCGTAGCTATACACCTGCGGTGAAACAGCTAGGTGGCGCCATTTCAAATCTTATAACAAGGGCTAAACCTGGGCTCCAGAGGTCAAATATCATCTCTCGAAGCGTGGAACTCTAAAAGCAAATTTTCCTTGTGTAATACAAACTGATCCGACTGCATTGCCTCCACTGGTGCAGAGGATGTGATCCTCTTCAACGGCAGCGAGAAATTGCGAGACAACGCAAGTGGCTATAGCCTTGGCGATGTCTTGAATATCAGCATAGGAGTGTGTGAAATTTCGTTTAGCGTTTGTATAAATTTTACTAAGGCAATTTGGAAGTTTTTAGGGTATAAGCGTCTCCATTGTTTGCGCGTACTGTTTGAATAAACTTTCCTTTACTGCACTGCATCTTCTCGGGTTTTGCTTCAGCTCTACTGGCTGCCACATTTTGCGATGCAGTGCGTCGCAAAGAGGACAATTGATGTTCAAATTGAGACTACGAATTTCGAGAGTGGAGCATTAGAGCGTTTGAACTCTTGTGGCGCGTGAGGAAAAAGACCCTCATCTGAACCCCGATATTCAGCTGCACGGACAAAGAGAAGGTCCCGACACCTATAGCCTCAAACTGCCCTATTCCTAAGCTATTCACGCTATTAAGTACGACACAGTCCGTGTTTTCGTTTCTAGAGAAAAAAAGTTACAAGAAAGAACTGCATTTCACATGCACGTTTATCGATCGAGGAATGCAAAGCCTCTCACCGTAATCCTCAAGCCTTCCTTTTTTTATTGGCGACAACAACGATGACAGCCTGTTGTGCGCATTAGTAAAGTGTATTGACCTTTTTTTCCACCTATGGGGAAAGGCCAGGAATTCCGACCTAGCCCTTGCGTCTCTTTAATGGAAGTGCTAAGAAAAATTCAATCCGGCAGATTAACCACACCCTGTTTTCTTAAGATTATCGTTTGCGTTGACCCGGCGTTGGGCATCAATCGCAAAACTCAGTCACGTGAACAGTGTATAAAGTACCTCTGAAAATATAATATTCGTACTTAATGCGAGCTAAAACGCTAATAAATATAATGTAGCATAGATCCGCTGCCTTGTAGCTGCCTATACTGCGCATGTGCGAAAACAAAGCGGATGACGAAGACTTGCGCGTGCAACGACAGCCTGCAGACCATCGCGTTCGACTGGCGATGAGTGTAACAACGTTAATGACCCCTCGGCTACAGCCTGGAAAAGGGGATGTTAATGCATCTCTGTGTCTAGGCAATCGGCAAAGTGGTATTTCAGGCACGTTAACTATGCGGATCATTTTTTTTTTGTCTCCCTCTATGTTACATTAATCTGAGCGAATCCCTGTTTTCATCTATCCATGCAGAACCTATCCAGAATCCGCTTCTGCATCGAACTGACGTAACACCGTTTGGCCGGTGCTAAGTTTGTTAACAGGTAACGGCGTTTGTAGTACCATGTTTATTCGAAGAAAAACAGAGACAGAAAACGATACTGTGTTTAGATTAGGTGATCTTAGTTATAGTTGACAGAGATCGCGCAGCTGCCAAACAGCTGCACTAGAGGACACCACTGCCGTTGCACGCGTATAGTCACTCGCATCTCACTTAACGCGTTTTGCAGGTGTCGCTGGTGCGTAAGTATGACCGTTTGTGACTTTGTCGCCGACGTCGCGCGGGAGGGGTCTATACCTGGAATAGCCGAGTCACTCGTGAACAAAAATGTCGCAGCTCAGAGACACAGTCGCACAACAATCGCGCCGCGCGTCTCTGCGTATTCACGTTGTCGCGAGCGAGCCGTACGAGGCGCGTTGAATGTAGATACCCTGTTCAAGATGGCGATGGCGAAGCGCCCGCCATGTTGTATATTATAGTATAGACACTGTGTATAGAAGACACTGGTTCTGCCTCCGACGTGCTCGAGAGAAAAAAAAATGGAAAAGAGCGCAAGTTAAAATAATAACAACGGTATGTCACAAAATAAACATGGCGCAATGTACAAGGGCACGAACGTCCCGGGGATGCGTACCGGGAACTTCCCGGGAACGTCCCAGGGAGCAACACTTCCTGAATAACGGCGGTAGCCGGGCCATATGTAACGAGATGAAGAAAAAAAAATAACAACATGGTCCCGGCAGAGAAAGACACCAAAAGAAGACGGAGGAAAAGGGGAAAAAATGTCTCGTAGAAGTATTGGAGAAAAAACGAAAAAAAAAAAGAGAGAGACGCAGTCATACTACATGCGTACGAGAAAATAAAAACAAAAAAAAAGAACAGTAAAATGTTCGAATGGATCACAGTATGCGCACACGCTTATTCACCATCACTGCGGAGAGTCCATGCGTGTGTGCGCGCGCTCTCGTTTTGTCGTAGGTCCTCGGGACACACTGCGAACACAGGGGCGAGCACAAGCTGTCCGTAGTCGCTTCGTCGTTGCGGTGTTCCTCGTTGTTGCCGTGCCCTGTTGCCCGACTCTTCACTCACAGTCTGTCACGGTTGGTGGGAAGGGGGCGAGGAAGTGGGGATGCACGAGTAGGATGAGGCGGAGAAAATGGGGGAGTGCGGCGGGCAGTTTTGTTATATTCCTCTTCCCCTCCAAGAGCCGGAGAAGGGACATTGCACTTTGATGAGCGAAAGAAATTAAAAAAAAAAAAAGAATCAACAATGCGGCCGCTCGAATGAGCGTCTCAGTGTTTGGGGCTTGTACGGGCCTTCTTGTATAGTTCACTTTTCCCATGAAGGTGCGCGAGAGATTTAGCTGCTGCTGTGCGCGGGATGCTGTGCAGACGACCTTCGCGGATTGGCGCACCACCACGATAGTATATTCTCTCTCTCTCATACTCCGTCTCCTCTTTTTTTGTATATAGTTATGTATCCTCCAAAGTGTCGGGTTCGCCACTTAGACAGACTTCGTTTCCAAGGGGGTTGGAACGAGCCCCTTGTTTTCATTTAATAGGCTGACACCGGATTGGC
>NC_051170.1:103492925-103577925 GCF_013339725.1 Rhipicephalus microplus
TGCAGTACGTCAAGGTATTGGGGTGGCTAGGTTTGGAATCGGTCGTAGTACGGTTTCATCCGTACAATGTGTACACGCTCCGTGGGATTGCGTCGCCTCGAATGCAGGTGGCCTGCAGGCTTGACTTCGTAGACGAGGTCATTGTGTCGCTGTACGATCTCGTAGGGGCCAAAATACCGGGAAATGAGTTTTTCGGAGAGGCCTCGTCGTCGTACTGGAGTCCATATCCACACTTTGTCGCCAACGTCATATCGCGTGTCAAGTCTTCCTCGGTTGTAGCGGTCGGCATCGATGCGGTGTTGGTGGCGTATTCGGTATCTTGCTAACTGGCGGGCTTCTTCCGCTCTTTGTAGAAAGTCGTCAAGATCGGGGGGGGTAGTCATCTTGGTCTATTGGTAACATAGCATCCAGTGTTGTGGTAACAGCACGACCGTAACTAGTTCAAATGGGGTGATTTTGGTGGTCTCTTGCACAGCCGTATTGTAGGCGAAAGTGACGTATGGTAAAATTTCGTCCCACTTTTTGTGCTCGACATCCACATACATGGATATCATGTCCGCTAAAGTTCTGTTAAGGCGTTCGGTCAGGCCATTGCATTGAGGATGATATGCAGTGGTTTTCCTATGAACAGTGTGAGTCATGTTGAGCAGGCACTTCAAAAGTTGCGCCGTGAAAGCCGTTCCGCGATCGGTGATTACAACCGTTGGAGCGCCATGTCGCAGGACTATTTTGTGTACGAAGAATTGGGCCACTTCTGCTGCCGTTCCTCGTTCCAAAGAGTCTGTTTCGGCGTATCTAGTTAAATAATCAGTGGCCACAACGATCCATTTCTTGCCGAGTAAAGATGTCGGGAAGGGTCCAAGGAGGTCCATTCCAACTTGGCGGAAAGGCGCTTTCGGTGGATCTATAGGTTGTAGAAGGCCCGCTGGTTTAGAACGTGGTGTTTTTCGTCTTTGGCACTCGCGGCATGTTTTGACGTAGTGTTGCACTGAAGCTAGTAGCTTGGGCCAATAATAATGGAGACTGATCCTTGCAAGCGTTCGCGTCACACCCAAATGTCCAGATGTGGGCTCATCGTGACACGCTCGAAGTATTTCTTGTCGCATAGTTGCTGGAACGACAAGCAGGAACTTTTCGCGGTTGGGCTTGAAGTTTCTCTTGTAGAGAACGTTTCCTCGGAGGCAGAACAATGCGAGGCTTCGAGAAAATATACGGGGTACTTGTACGTCAATTCCTTGCAGGTGTTCGATAAGCGGGAGTAATTCTTTGTCTGTACGTTGGAGTTCGGCTATTTGAGTGGTCTCGACAATTCCTACGAACGGAAAGTCGTCTTCTTCTGATAGTGGTGTGTCTGTAGGAGCCCGTGACAAACAGTCGGCATCGGTATGTTTTTTGCCAGATCGGTATACCACTGTTATATCGTATTCTTGCAGTCTGAGGCTCCACCTTGCTAGTCGTCCAGATGGTTCCTTTATGTTCGCCAGCCAGCAAAGCGCATGGTGATCGCTGACTGCCTTGAATGGTCTACCATATAGGTACGGCCGAAATTTACTGATGGCCCAGACGACGGCAAGGCATTCTTTTTCCGTGGCCGAATAGTTTGTCTCTGCTTTTGTTAGAGTCCGACTGGCATAAGCTATCACTTTTTCTTCACCTTTCTGCCACTGTATTAGAACGCATCCAAGGCCGATGTTACTGGCATCTGTGTGTATTTCCGTGTCGGCTGTCTCATCAAAGTGAGAAAGAATCGGGGGGTTTTCTAACCTCTTTCTCAATTCGTTGAAGGCGCTTTGTTGCTCGTTTTGCCACTGGAAAGGCACATCTTCTCTCGTAAGTCTCGTTAAGGGTTCTGCGATCTTTGAAAAATTTCTCACAAATCGTCTATAGTACGCACATAGACCTAGAAATCTCCGTACTGACTTTTTGTCTGTTGGCACCGGAAACCTTGCGACGGCGGCCGTCTTATCAGGATCAGGGCGAACACCTTGGGCGCTGACGACATGCCCAAGAAAACGAAGCTCTTCGAAAGCTAATCGGCACTTCTCTGGCTTGATTGTCAAATCTGCCGAACGGATTGCCTCTAACACTGACCGAAGGCGCTTGATGTGCTCCTCAAATGTAGCCGCGAAGATGACCACGTCGTCTAGGTACACTAGGCAACACTGCCACTTCAATCCGGAAAGCACAGTGTCCATCATGCGTTGGAACGTTGCCGGCGCACAACAGAGGACCAAACGGGAGAGCCTTAAATTCGTAAAGTCCGTCCGGGGTAACAAAAGCAGTCTTTTCGCGATCACGTTCATCAACCTCGATCTGCCAGTATCCACTTTTCAGATCTAGTGATGAGAAGAACTTGGCACACCGAAGTCGATCTAACGTGTCGTCGATGCGTGGAAGGGGATATACATCCCGTTTAGTCACAGCATTCAGTTTCCTGTAGTCGACACAAAACCGTAGCGTGTTATCCTTCTTCTTGACAAGCACCACGGGAGATGACCACGGGCTGTTAGAAGGCTGGATAACATCATCTTCAAGCATTTCTCGTACCTGCTTCTTGATGACTTCCCTTTCCTTAGGGGAAACACGATACGGGTGCTGGCTTACCGGCCTGGTTGTCTCGTCCGTTATGATCCTGTGTTTTGTAATGCTCGTGCGCCGTACCTTTGAACTGTTGGAGAAACAGCTGCCAAATTCCCGCACGAGGTCGTATAGCTGTTGACGTTGAATCTCTGAAAGATTAGGATTTACGTATATTGTGTCGCAGGCATCAGATGGAAGTTTCACATTCGGTGACGTCGTTTCAAGACTGCATATTTCTGTCACTTCACAGAACTCATGAAGAAACGCTATTGCCGTCCCTTTTGCGATGTGCTGGAATTCGTTACCGAAATTCGTCAAGAGGATGTCTGTGCACCCGTTTCGCAGCTGGATAATCCCTCGTGCCACACAAACGCCTCTTTTCAAGAAACATCCACGTTGCTCTCCGCCACACCCTCGTAGTCGCTGAATGCATCATTATGCACGAGAACCATTATACTGCTCCGTGGCGGTACAGTCACATCATCGTCGACGACGCGCAGTGGAGTGGTACATCGTTCATCTGATCGTGCTACCTTTAAAGCTTGCTCCGTCGAAAAGGACACGCTCGACCTCTGTAAATTGATAATCGCACCATTAGCTTGTAGGAAATCCATTCCCAGTATCACTTCCCTCGAGCACACAGGCAGGACGACAAAGTCACCGACGTAAGTGAAGCCCCGTATCATGACCCTTGCGGTACATCGGCCGGAAGGGGTTATGAGGTGACCACCTGCAGTACGTACTTGAGGTCCACCCCATTCGGTCAGAACTTTCTTGAGTCGCTTCGCTAATTCGTAACTTATCACAGAATAATCCGCACCAGTATCGATCAAAGCATTGAGCTCTAGTCCGTCAATCACCAACGGCAAGTCTGAAGTAATTTTCTCTGTACTGCACTCCTTTACCTGGAAACAGTCGTCGTTATCAGGCTCGTACCGCAGTGGAGGATCTTCATATCCCAAGTCGCCAGCGGCCTCGCCTCCACAGGTCGCCCTCTTCAGTTTCCCGGATTTGGGCTAGGCGAACGCTGCCTAGACGTGCTTGGGAAGGGACGTGGGCTAGACGAGCGGTAGCGCATAGGGGATGGTGAGCGTGGTTGATGACGACGAGGCGGGTCAAATTCCCGACGTGAGCATAGGTATTCTTCAATCTCGGAAGGTCTTTCGCCGTTTCGCGGACACGGTGCATTGATGGCGAATCCCCTAAGACCAGCTTGACGATATCGGCAGAATCGGTACAGGTGGCCAGCCTCTCCACAGTGGAAACACAAGGGCCTACGTGTGGCATCTCGCCACACATCGCTCTTCCGTGGCATCATCTCTCTCGCACGAGGTGGAGTGCGTGTTGCCTCTACGATTTCAGGCGGGCTGCGCATTGTCTGCACATAAGTACTTGGTGTCTCGATCGGCGAACAGTGCAGAGTAGGTCGCCTGAGCACCTCGGAGTACGTTACCGCCCGTCGTGTCGCCGGCACATCACTCCGCGGCTCCCGCATGGCCTGTCGAATTTCGTCTCGGACAACTTCAGCAAGAGACAGCTCGGGGGTGACATCAGGTGACTGCAGTTTCCTTAATTCTTCCCTGACAACAGACCGGACGAGCTCGCGCAATGTGTCAAGATTATCCACGACGCCTGCTGAGTAGACTCCTGCGGATGCACCGGCTACGTCGCGGTTGTACTGTCGGGCTCTCTGCTGAAGCGTCGTTTCGATGGTTGTTGCTTCCGACCGAAACTCAGCAACAGTACGGGGCGGATTGCGGATGAGTCCCGCGAACAATTCTTGCTTTACCCCGTGCATGAGGTGGCGCACTTTCTTGTCTTCCGTCATGCCAGGATCAGCTCGCTTGAAAAGGCGGGACATGTCTTCGATGTACATCGCGACAGTTTCGTTCGTTCGTTGAATCCGTGTGCGGAGAGCTGCTTCCGCCTTTTCCCGGCGATCACTGTTGGCGAACGTACTCAGTAGCTGCCGCCGAAACTCTTGCCACGACGTCAGAGATGCCTCGTGGTTTTCGTACCACACTCGTGCAGAGTCTTCCAACGCAATGTAGACGTTACGCAGCTTGCCTTCCTCGTTCCACTGATTTAGATTTCCCACTCTCTCGAAATGCTCTAACCAGTCTTCGGCGTCCTCGTATGGGTCACCATGAAACACCTTTGGGATGACCGGTTGGCTTACGATGAGTTGTGCCGGCGTAACTTGGCTCGTCATGGTGGTGGCGGCGCTTGTCTCCGTCACCGATGCCCTTGATACAGAAGGGAGTGGCCCAAATTCTGGCAACTCTCCTCGGATACGGCGGCTGACTCGTTGGTGCACCGGTGTAAGCTCCACTGGTTGCGGCTGGTCAGTGCTTGGACTTCGCTCTTGCGTGGGGCTCGGAATCATGTACCCAGGCTCCTCCACCAGAAAATGTAACGGATATAACAACCTCACAACCGGGACGTCCTATTTACAAGGTTTAATAAGGGCGAACTTGTGCCCAAAGCCAAAAGAACTACACAGTAGCTGGGAGAAAACAGCGAACGCTCGTCGTCCTCTTCTTCTCTTCTTTCCCGCTGCTCGGTAGCAGCTCGTGCACAGGCTGGGCCGGCTCGTGCCTTCCGGCGGGCTTCATGAGTCGTAGCGATGCCGTCAGCGTTCCTCTTTTAACAACGTCTGCGTTGTACTGCGCCTTAACAATTCCTCGTGGCAATATATATATATATATATATATATATATATATATATATATATATATTATATATATATATATTATACTCGACCACAGGTGCCTGCCCCACTCCCCTAAAGATGAAGAAGGTGCCACTCCTCTCCCCCGCCTCCGTCGAAAAAAGTTTTCCCTTACGCTCCTGCTCAGAATAATCCGAATATTTGGGAATATTTGTTCGCTTGCGGAAAATGAAATACATGCCAGATTTTTCAGGTGACCTAAGTATGAGCGCAGAATACGATCGCAAACGCACAAAAACGATATACAATTTGAACTCGTAACTGTACAGAATAGGTATTAAAGCATAATTTGCGACTGTTTCACATTTTATATTATGTATTTGCGCTCGAGCTGTTGATATGTGGGGTTTAACGTCCCAAAACCACCCTATGATTATGAGAGACGCCGTAGTGGAGGGCTCCGGAAATTTCGACCACCTGGGGGTTCTTTAACGTGCACCCAAATCTTAGCACACGGGCCTACAACATTTCCGCCTCCATCGGAAATGCAGCCGCCGCAGCCGAAATTTGAACCCGCGACCTGCGGGTCAGCAGCCGAGTACCTTAGCCACTAGACCACCGCTGCGGGGCGCTCGAGCTGTTCCGACATTCGTAGAATAGTTAGAAAAGCGGAGGCTAAAGCGAAATTAACTGCGTTCTCACCGCAACGTGATCATAAGGCCAGGGCTCAAAAATTTCGCTTGGTTACGATCTATGTATACAATTTGGTCGATCCTTGCTCGCATCAGCCGTCTCCGTCGCTCGGCTGCAAGTTTCTTTGTTCAATTGCACTATGTCATTTTATTCTGCTTTCAAATACATGTCTTAAGTGTACGCTGGCTCATCACCTATCAGTATTAATTACATGCATGGCCCCCACATACCTCCGGCGATTACACCATGTTATGCATATTATAGGATATACGTTACGCCACTTTCCAATTTAACTGAAATTATACCCGATTCCTATCATTTAATGTTGCAGTATCTCTTAGTTTATCTTCAAAGTTCTGGAACCAATAATTATATCGAAGCACACCCCGTACACTTTTTATATAGCTTCAATGTTTTAAAGTATCATTTAGTATTCAAAAGCTACAGTTGACATTTTAAATTAACATTCTAGAATCTTGAAGAGTATACTATTTAAACCCGCCTTTAGACTGTGCAGATGAAGACCTTCAACAATTGTTTGACCAGGTGGCAGTAATTACCAACGTTTCTGAAAGGGCAATGTCGTCTGCAAAATGCAGGTTTCGGACCTATATTTGCTGTCGATCATTATTCCGATTCCTTCCCACACCAGTGGAGCTTACAGATTTTTACCTTGCGGTGAATGGTATTTGCGATTATTATTGTGTCTCCCAGTTTGACCTTTTTTAACGATCTGTATTTCTTTCGCTTTTCTGGCGGAGAATTAATGCAGCGGTGGAGTCTGAATTGACGCATGAGATGTTCACGTATTCGCGTGCTTTCTTCCTTTATTGACTACGTAAATTGTCCATCGCTGCACCGACAGGATTAAACAATTTTCGCAATATATACCATGTAGAGGCGTCGATTGTGTACGCTATAGGCAGAATTCTTAATTAACTGATTTTTGGCATGAATATGATTACAGCCACGCATGGTAACAACGACCCACCCGTTCTTTCCATATATACGGAACTAAATGGATACGGAACAAAGCTCGACATTGGTGCTGCTCACTGCATCGTGCTTGAAATAAACGGCAAATACAACGGTATAACATAGGCTTTTGAAGTGAGGACCCCGATCGTCTAGGTGCCCCCCTCAAAAAAAAAAAAAAAAAAAAAACGTCGTGGCCACTGCACATGCGCGAGACCCAAACAGCGACTGGCTTTTTGCAGTGCACGGGGACGTTATTTTTTTAAATTTATAGAGGGAGCACCAAAACCTGCTGCGAAAGCTGTAGCGTCAAACAGGCACGATGGCACTCACTGAAGCAACGGTTCTTGCCCAAGATAGAGTATTCTATAGATTATGCGGACTGTCCAAAGCGCCGCTGACCCCATTCGAAATTCTCAGCGCCGCTCGATTCAAAGCGAACGGACGCAGAGGCCCACGAGAGCCCAAACATTTGAGGCACCTATTCGAAAACTTCCTAATCTGGTGCCCCGGTATATGCGTCTGGTGCAGAAAGCAAATGGACATTTGACATGTTACCACGAAGTATTCTGTCACGATTGTTCATTTATACAATTTCTTCTTCGAAGCCCTTTTTTTCCTTTTGTTCATTCGTTCATCTGAGGCCAGGGAATCGCATGTTTTGTTAACTTGTGATTCTGCTTATTACGTACTGTCCCAATTTACGCATGCATCAAAGCCAGGCGGACTCACACCTGGGCCAAACATTTCGCGTCACGTGATCAGAAGAAAGAAGCCACGTCAATACTTTATCGCTATGATAAAGTAGTGACGATTCGAGTGCTAAGGGCATCGAGAAGTGCAGTGATTGTAAAACGCGAAGGAGCTCGTCAGCATAAGTCTGTGTGATGGCTCAAATGACAGCGTCGGTTGGCAGCAACACCTATCAAATGAGCCTTTTTTTTTTTTTGCTGAGCAGACTACGTAATATTTACCAAACGAAATCATTGAAGTTTTGTTTTTGTTCGTTACATTCCATCACATCTATAGCTGTGATTCCACCACTTTGTGGTCGCACCTTGATAGGCCGCTTTGCCGGCACCATAGAGTTTTCTAAAATTACCTAGAGGTGACTCTGTCGCTGCGATCGTTCAGCGACCATGGGAATGATTGGTATATATAGTATACACGGATTTGCCTAGTCTTCGTACTTGCGGGCGCCGAATCGTACTTGCGGCTTTTTTTATTGCCGAGTTTCAGTTTTGTGTTGATAGAAAGATTCAACCCTTTTGAACTTCGTGACTGAATTTGGAAAGGTGGGTCTAAAAGAATAAGATGGCGAAGCGCAACCGTTGAACATTTTCTAATATTTGTTTCGTGAGAAAACAGCTCTAAGCCACACGAACACATACGGAGCCAAAATCAGGCCAGAAGTACGAAGTTAAGACAAATGTGTGTCCTACCCATCAATCCCATGCTCGCTGAAGCGCCGTGCGTTGCAGCTCCCATAGACACTATAGCGCCAAAGTTCCTTCTAGTGTATACTAGGAAACTCTATGCCCAGCGCCACGTTCTTCGCAGCAACACACCCGTATACAACAGAATGCGTGAAGTGGCATTGTTCGACGTGCTTATTTTGACAACAAACGCGCTTCGTGGCACGTAGCACTTCTCCGTGCGATATTCGAGCGCCTATTTCGGAGACCAAATGTACCCGTCGAGTCTTATCATGCACTCGTTCATCTTGTTCTTTCTAATATACTTCTAAGAAACGAGACGCAATGGCGCGGTAACGCATGGAACAATTATGTTAGCGAACAGCGCTCGCGCGTCAAGAAAAGTTGCTGACGCTGGAGTCAACATGCTTTCCCTGGTTGCGGCTATACGAGCGCGCCCTAAATGGACAAAAACAACACTAATGCTAAGAGGCTTGTTACGAGGTTGAACGCAAACGGCCATATGAAGGGTGGATATGTTTCGCCAGCACAACCACATGACCATGTTAGCAATTCTGCCTAGACAGAGTTCACGCTTGTTCCGTATACTATTGTTTTACAATACAGACAAGAGCATGCATCAAAGCTGACCGAGGCAATATTTGAGCGTGGGCCTAACTTACCGAACTCCTAAATAACACTTTCCCAATATGCGGAGCTTAGAAGGTGGCGATCTTTCTTGCGTATACAGCACCCCCGCCGCCAGACAATGCACCGGAAAGACGAGCTGCTTCCACGGGGCTCGGATGTCAGGTGCGCTCGTTCGCCAGGTCCCTCCAGGTTCGCCTCCAGGGCCATGGGGAGACTACAGCTCCAGACTGTTCCGGGAACACATCCCATTTTGACGACGGATCCCAGCCCCACTGGCTTGTCGCCACAACTTGCTGACCAGCTTCCTCGTCTCTTCTGACCATCTCGGTTCAGCACTTGTCGATGGTTCTGCAACTTGCCAAGAACGGATCGACAACAGACAACACACGACACACGCAAGTGCCTTCGGTCACCCGACAGATCACCAGACAAAGTATAGTACAACATATACCTATCTACGTGTCTATCGGAATTTTGTTCCCTCTACATCAAGAGGCCATGTGGGACACAAGACTCTTACAATGACAACTCAAATTTTTTTGTTTCCACGTACAACAACGTAACGAATTAGAATACCACATAAAGTTGGCCCCTTGAGATCACTCTGAACGAGAGCGCTCAGCCCAGTTCGTGATGAGGTCAAATTTTGCCCCGAATCGCCAGCGAGAAACTGAAAGGTTGAGAAGGTACTAACTAACGCACTGCTCAATGCACCTGCATTAACGTTTACCTTTCCCTTTTTTTTTTTAGCGAACGTCAAAGTTGCGCTGTGGAGCAACATGCTCCACTTCAGTAACCGGCCACTTTTAGGCGACGATACTATGCGGCACCAAGAGCGGCTCACACTTATCGACGTTGCACAGGGGAACAACGATACGGCTTGCTACTGATTGACTCCTCACCGCTTAGCTCGATATCGTGTTCGATCACCGTCGTGTCTCCGGGACGGTCCGACAACACATACCCAAACTCGGAAACAATCTTTCTCAGGTCCTCTTTCTCAGGTCCTCCTTCACTTAAGCTAGGCTCTAGGTTTATCGGCTCCCAAATTACTTTCGATCTCCCTTCGATCACCTCACTAGAACTCAAATTTTCTGCTTCCTCTTCCACTGAAGCCTTCAACAGCTGATTTACGACCGCTTGATGTTGAACATTGGGTTTCATCAAGTTGTAAATTTTGTGCTGCCGCCTTCCTACTTGCACCTCATAATTTGTATCGCAAGGCTTCGATAATACTTTGGCGGGCCCTTCCCAATCAACCTCAAGCTTGTTCCTTTTGGGTGGCTGCAGCCGCATTACCTGATTATCAACTTGAAAAGCGCGCTTCTTCCCCGATTTCTCGTAGTGCTCCTTCGACAGCACTTTTGGCCGCGTTTTTCTGGCTTTCCACTCGCGCTTCAATTTGGCTTTCCACTAGCGCTTCAATCGAGAGATCCTCACGCTGCCCTCGAATGAGCGTCTCTCGATCAACTCTCGGCAGCTCGCTCCAACTTTCCGCTACAGGCGAGAGCGTTGCAACCCTCTCGCTCTGACTCAATGGCGCCACGTCGTCTCCCCCAGCGCATACCGCGCCGGCCGCTCCCGCGACGGGCCGCTCGCGTGACTGCTCACATGACTCATGCGGAAAATTTCCTTTCTGGGGTTCCGTCGACCCGCCGACAAGGTCACTTGAGAGTTCACCGCATGGAACCAAGTCAAGCTTCCGCGAAAGCTTTCGCGCTTGCGATCGCGTGGGAGCCATGCACGCTAAGTTGGGGAAGAACGATTTGCCCTGCTCTTTGAGAAGCTGCTCCGAGTTGTTGGAGAAAAGATAAGAAAAACGACCATTCAGCGCGGCAGACACAGCCGCTTCGGTGCAAAGCTTACCGAACGGGCCTTCAATGACAACGGTGGCGATTGGTAAGCGAACACTCTGCTCCTCGGCGACTTGCCTGATCCACGCGCATTCTCCTGTGAAGTCATCCGGAGACACCAATGAAGGATGGACAACGTCCATGGTTGCCGCTGAGTCTCTAAGTGCTCGGCACGTTTTCTCATTGACCCTAATTTCTTGGAGATACGGCTCCAACAACCGCATGTTTTTTTCTGATTCTCGGATCGTTGCGAAGGCAAACTTTTCCTGACAGTTTCTCGCGATGTGCCCTTCCTTTTTACAGTTGTAGCAGATTAGCGGCTTCCGTTTGTTTTCCGGTTCTAATGCCTGTGTGGTAGAAACCTCACTCGATTTCTCCGCTTCTGTTTGCCCTTCCCCTACACTGTCCTTCGTAAGAGACGGGTCCTTCTTGAAATTACGGTGCGGAGCGGGTCTCCGTTGATCAGGTTTCTTTGAAAAGCCCTCTTTTCTCTCATTCTTTTCAACGCGCACTGCCCTGCTGTGCAACTTTCGACGAGTATAATACTCCTCAGCTAACTCTGCTGCCTTGTTTAGCTGTACTTCACCAAGTCTGTCCTGCAGCCAAAGCCTGACATTATCCTCGATGCAGCGGTAGAATTGCTCCAATGCAACGCATTCCACCACTTTATCGCGGTCGTCATAAACACCTTCGCCCTTGAGCCATTCAATTAAATCGGCTTTAAGACGAAACGCGAAGTCAACGTGTGACTCATTCCCCTTTTCAGCATACCGGAACCTTTGCCTGAAAGCCTCGGGTGACAACTTGTAACGTCTCAAGAGCACTTCCTTAACCTCGTCATAGCTCTCAAACGCTTCCCTAGACAAGCAAGTTAATGCGTCGGACACTTCGCCGGGAAGAAGAGCTAACAGGTTCTGCGCCCAAAGAGACTGCTCCAAAGCATTTCGCTCACAGACGTGTTCAAACTTGACGAGATACTTCGCCATGTCCTCGCCTACTACGAACGGTGGCAGTTGATCCCGAATTCTAATACCGCTGACCTGCATCGTCGGAGAAGCTGCGCTAGGCGCCTGCGAACACTGTAGGATTGCCAATTCTAGTCGTTTCAACTCTAGGCGCTCTTGTCTCTCGGCCTCCTCGCGCTCGCGAGCTTCTCGCCTTTCTTCACGTTCGCGAGCTTCGCGCCTTTCAGCCTCCTCACGTTCGCGAGCTTCTACTTCTCGCCTTTCAGCCTCCTCACGGCGTGCTTTGATATCCACCCAGGCCTCATCGACTTCCTCAGCCGACACTCCCTCATCCTTCATGATCTCAAGGATCGCTTGCTTTCGTTTCGCACGGCCCAAAGTAATGCCGAGTTCCTCACAAATTTCGATGAGTTCCTTCAATTTAAGGTTTTCCATCGTTCACACTAGCCTCTTGCTGTTTCCCTGTTAAGAATCTACTTGCCGTACCCACTATAAGCCTACTAGCAAGACGCGCAAGCAATTTTTCACACTCCCGTGTTTACCCCCTCCGCATTAACTTTGGTTTCAAAGCGCTTCGACTTGGCTTGAAACGATCAAAGCTCACTTCAATGCTTCACACAGCCCTTCTCTAAACTACTACAACCTGAGCTAGAGTAGTCTGGTGAACTGAGGGGAAAACATCAGGCACTCACCGCATCGATGTCGCTGACGCCGGCCGATCCCGCAGCTGCCAACCACTGTTGCGAAGGACGGACCGATCCCGCCGAAGCCACCACTGTTGCGAAAGACGGCGACGCCAACACGGCCCCGGAGGCGCCACTGCTTTCAACTCCGCCGGGAAGGTCACCAGCCGTTTGGTAGCGTATGTTTATCAGCTCGCGACTGCTTCTGCGCAGAGCTGATAAGACGAGCGGACGAGACGACGGTGAGTTAAACAAGGTTTATGTACAGCATATATACAGAGGCGTTACAATTTCGGCACTGGGGCCGGCAGAGACTCGAAGAGCCGAGCTCCTCTCTCTAACACATAGGTCAGCCTTTCGCCTCAAACCGCTGACTCACACACATGTCGGCACTCCGACACGGGGACGCCTCTCACATAGGACCGCCGATCGCGACGCGCCGCAGGGCTTCTTTTATTTACACCGGGTCCAACCAAAATGTCCAATCAGAAGCGCCGCTGGTCGTCCGGGCAGATTCCGCCAATGGCGCCGCCGCGCCATGCGTCAGACCACCTGACACGAGGACGCCGGCTCGCTGTCACGTGCGCAACTGACTCACTGCACTTGGGCCAGAGGAGCGCCGCGCGTGTTCACGCCGTCGAGGTGATCGCACCAGGCAGACTGCGGGCTGGCCTTGACCCAGATTGCCTTTTTCAGAGGCACGGTCGTTTGACGAGGACTCGCTGGCATAACAGCGCCAAAACCTGCTCCAAAAGTTATAACGTCAAACACGCATGATGGCACTCACTGAAGCAACGGTTCTTGGCCAAGATAAAGTATATTCTAGATTATGGGGATTGTCGAAAGCACCGCAGACCCCATTTGAAATTATTAGCAACGCTCGATCCAAGGTGAAAGCACGCAAAGGCCATTTGAGGCACCTATTCGAAAACTTTCTAATCTGGTGCCCCGGTATATGCGTCTGGTGCAGAAAACAAATGGACATTTTACATGTTACGACGAAGTATTCTGTCACGATTGTTCATTTATACAATTTTTTCTTCAAAGCCTTTTTTTTTTTGTTCATTCGTTCATCTGAGGCCAGGGGATCGCATGTTTTGTTAGCTTGTGACTCTGCTTATCACGTACTGTCCCAATTTACACATGCATCAAAGCCAGGCGGACTCACACCTGGGCCAAAAATTTCACGTCACGTGATCAGAAGAAAGAAGCCACGTCAATACTTTATCGCTACGATAAAGTATAGTGACGATTCAAGTGCTAAGGGCATGGAGAAGTGCAGTGATTGTAAAATGCGAATGAGTTCGACAGCATAAGTCCGAGTGACGACTCAAATGACGGATTCGGTTGGCAGCAACAGTTACTGACTGATTAGCTTTTTTTTTTTGCGGAGCAGACCACCTAATATTTACCTAACGAAATCATTGAAATTTTCTTTTTGTTCGTTATATGACATCGCATCTATAGCTGTGGTTCCACCAGATTTCATGGTCGCATCTTGATAGGCCGCTTAGCCAGCGCCACAGTCTTTGCAGCAGCACACCCGTATACAACAGAATGCATGAAGTGGCATTGTTCGACATGCTTATTATGGCAACAAACGCGCTTCATTGCATATAGCACCTCTCCGTGCGATATTCGTGCGCCTATTTCGGAGACCAAGTGTAACCGTCAAATCTTATCACGCATGCACTTGTTCATCTTACTCTTTCTAATATTCCTCTAAGGAACCTGACGCAATGGCAGCAACACATGAAACAATTATGTTAGCGAACATCGCTGGTGCGTCGAGAAAAGCTGCTGACGCTGTAGTCAACATTCTTTCCCTGGTAGCGGTTATACAAGCGCGCCCTGAATGGGCAAAAACAACACTAATGCTAAGATAATTGTCATGAGGTAGAGCGCAAACAGACCGGTGGATGATGTTTCACCAGCACAACAACCACATGACCATGTGTTAAGCAATTCTGCCTATAGACAAAGCTCACGCTTGTTTCGTATACTATTATTTTACAATACAGACAAGAACGTGCAGCAAAGCTCACCGAGGCAATATTTGAGCGTGGACCCAATACCGAACTCCTACATCGCGATTTCCCGATATGCGGAGCCTAGAAGGTGGCGATCTTTCTTGCGCACACACATATCAATGTATTTGCACCGGGAACATCTATAGCGCTAAGGTGTTTTCGTTTATGAAGCTGATATCGCCGACTGCGGCCCCTAAAGTGAATAGAAGGAAATGAATTGACACTCCGCATGCAGCTGGCAGTGCCACTCTTGTTTAATCATCCAGCGCCGAACTTGTTCCGCTCAAACTTAACAATATCCACGCTTTTTATCAAAGCTATAAACGCGTATAGAATCATACAGTGCATATAAACTCGGAAACTTTCAGGCATTACAATCTTGCATCTTATTTTGTGAGATCGGTGGTATCATTATACGCATCGCTTTTTTGCCCTCTAATTTTCGTTTTGCCGTAAAACACTGGATATGTGTTGTGTTATTACACTGTGAACTTTAGAAAGCTTCAGGGCAAGTTGCATGTCCTGCCTTTATATTTTGAAGCAGCAATAAAGAAGCGAGCACACGAAAAGAACAAACACAAGATGAGAACCAACGCATTCGTTTTGTTGTAGCTATTTTGTTTCGCGCTGCTTGAAGTTAGACCAAAGATGGACCGACTCAGGTGAACTATATAATGAGCTGTTGCTACGAACGGCACCTAATCATAGCTTGCACGCAGGATCAAATCCTGGCTGCGATGGCTGCATTTTCGATGGAGGCGAAAATGCTGTATACGCCCGTGAGCTCAGATTTGGGTGCACATTAAGGAACCCCAGGTGGTCGAAATTTCCGGAGCCCTCCACTAACGGCGTCTCTCATAATCATATGGTGGTTTTTAGTTGTTAAACCACCCATATCAATCAATCACTGATAGCTTGCACCCAACGTCATGAAGGCATGCACAACACGGCTCCAACACGATGGCTGAAACGACGTCAAGTCAATATATGATCACGCTGCGATTAGCCTGCTTCAGCGTGGTAGCGACGCCGTCACAATGTTATCATGACTCTCTTCAACAATAACAAAGTAAACAGCATGCGACATACTGATAACACTAACGTGTAGCATAACAGAGTTAGCGTCCCGCCAAGTTGATGCTGCAACGTGGATGTTTCCACGACGTCGGAGCAAGCCATCTACATGTCACCACAAGGGACAAACGTCTCTCGTAATCATATCGTGGTTTTGGGACGTTAAACCCCACAAATCAATCAATCAATCAATCAATCACAAGCGACAAACATAGTACAGGAAACACGCCGCTATATATTAGCTCCTTGCGCCATCGCGAATTTGTGCTATACGCCACATGCAATGGAAGTTAGGGCCAGCCGTGTCATTTGCAAGGGCCCCACCGGACGAGGCAAACACGGGGCTACCCAGAATTAGCGTCGTCGCATACAGCAGCCGCAGAACTTGTCTTTCATAACGCACGCGCACAAACGGAATCACGCTCGGCGGCTTCGCCGCAGTGGCCCTGAATGGATGAGCGGCGAAGCCCACGATCGCAGCTATTGACAACGACTGCGCGCAGCATCCTCTAATTGACACGTTGTATTGAAACAAACGCGCGCAACGCGCGCGTCTGATGCCACCGTCACGTTGCGACTCCCAGGCCATCCGACTCCTGCAGGACATTTATATAGGGACACGCAGTATACGCTCTTTGTCGGGCCCTGGTTAAATTCTGCAGGAAACCAGGCAAGTAATGTCCTTTTTGCAGTCTATAAATATAGCACCTTAAGCGGGACAGTTCAAGCGCCTCGCGTGTCGTTGCTTTTGCTTTCAGAGTACATCCGGAATCATATATATATATATATATATATATATATATATATATTATATATATATATATATATATATATATATATATATATATATATATATATATATATATATATATATATAGAGAGAGAGAGAGAGAGAGAGAGAGAGAGAGAGAGAGAGAGGACAACATCCGGATGGCTTGGAACAATGACTGGCGTGAACGTGCACAGCTTAATTTGCATGTAAGGTGAACAACACTTTGGGATGCGAGCGCAGATTAAATCCGGTGACATTGCTCCTTCCGGTGCGCGTGTTTTCTGGCAATGTCAATCTGTTATTGCAGCGCCACCAACGGGGCGGTAATGTGGCCCCCGCGAACCAGGCCGAATATAGCGGCATTGCTTCAATGTCAGGTTGCCACTCACAAATGGTGCGTAACGGATAAGTACGCTCTGCTACGCTCTGCTACGGGCGTTGTGAAGACATGTTTACGCACATGGAACGCTCATTACGTACGAATATATTCCCAGAAACGCACTGCAGCGTCAAATGTTCGACACTGGCACATACAAGCAGCGTCTGACAGACACCGTCTCACTGCTTATTGTGAACAGACTCATCGATTGGTAGTGGGTGTTCCGGCACTCCGAACTGGATTGGGGAAGCCAATAAGGGCGAGCGCCACCGTTCATGGGGTCCAAGAAGAGGTGCTCCACACGCTGTAACCATAGAGCCTTACTTTATTAAAGTTTTTTTTTTCTGTGGGTTTCGTGATGGACTATATTCACGTTGTCGTTGTCATTGCTATTGCTGTTGATGAATATGATAGTACACCAGTGATTGACTATACGCTCGTCGTTGACGTCATTACCGCTGAAGCATTCTGGTAAACAGGTAATCAGCCTTTCAAACTGTGCCTAACTGATTATGCGTATTTTCGTGCCTAACTATAATCACAGGTAACGTTCGTGACCCCTCGCTGTACCATATCATCGAAGTACCCTCTGATGATTTAGGTATTGAATCTTTTCTTTTGGTTGTGACACGACTGATTGATCAAAGCTTCTGAATCGTATGATCTCCACCACGCCAGGAAATGCATAGCGGTCACCGAAGCACGAGTGTAGAGATACGGACGTTTTTGGGACAATTATTTCCATTTGAGAAGTCTTTTGGTAATTCTTTGAAATAAAAAAACTGCGTAAGAAGAACACTACCTGCTTCTCGCAAAGTGGCGACAAATAGCGAATTCTATGGCTTATAGTATAACAGCCGATGCATAAGCCGTACCGTGTAATCAACGCTGAAACGTCCCCCACTTTCGCGGCGTCTTTTTTCATGTATATGGCTCTCACGAAATTGGCTGCTCCCCAAAGATGTCAGAAATGTTTTACGTTTTCGCGATGAGTCTGTGTGGCAGCTGCTTCAGACCTCTTCGTGCTATTCGCCGATGCCGGCGTTGATTCAAAGGAGAGAGAAAATAAGAAGTGCCAGAGAACAACGGTACTTGGCACCTTGTGCATGGGCGCGATGCTCATCTCTGTCGCATTTTGTTTTCTGTCAGAATTCTCTGTGCATAAATAAATAAATATATATATACTTTACTTTGGAAGAGCCTGTCAAAGATTAGACGTTGCAAGTGGATAGCGAGCACTGAAGCTTTTGTCGGGGTGCCCTCAATTACCACGAAACGGCTATGAATGAACAAAATATAGGAATTGTAACGACTCGGTTAATACAACCCTAATGAAAACAAAGAGAAAATGAAGCCAACTAAGGGAATGTTAGCTGCACTGGTTTAACTGTGTGTTTAGATATAGATGTGAGGAAGGTATGGATGGAAAGACAACTTCCCGCCGGCCGAAACCAAACGTGTAACATTGAGATCCCAGGTAGGGGTGAACATGGGTTTGCAGGCTCGTATGCACACAAATAGTGGACGAGGGGATGACTGCCGTCGTAGATCAATTGGTAGACCAATTGGTATACCTCTATAGAGGACCGGGCGCGTTATTCGAAGGTTGCACGTTCTCCCCAGCCGACGGCAAGTTGTCTTCTCTCCAAATTTACTTCTTTCACATTTACATCAAAATTGACACATTACAGTTAAAAAGTATACAAGTAACGCCCCTATACCTTCCATGGCTTAACTTCTTTTATTGAATTAACGAAATTGGATAGGTTGGTGCCATTATTGTGGCACACGCTATTTTTTCTCGCTAAGCAAAGGAAACATCCACTAAAATAACAAGGGCACAAATGATATGAAGTAGAACAAGAAGATGTGAAAATGCAGCACACGCGAACACCACATGACGGTTCAGATATGCCTAATAGGTTAATTATCTGTTAGTTATGATTCCGCTATGTTTCACTCGTTCCTCGACCGTTCTTATTCAAGATAAGCAGAAGACGTACACTGAACCATGTGCACTGAGGAATAGGCCTGTGGTTAAACTACCGAGAGGCAGCTCTTTCCCCAGCGCGCATGTGCACTCTCCCGAGAGGGGAGGAACCCCCCCGAGCAACAGGACTGGCACGCACGTGTAAACAACGCCCCTCGCTGCCAGCGGTGGCTTCGGTGAGCGGCCCGAGGAGCCACATGTTTCCCCGGTCGTGGCTCCGCCATTGGCTGGTCGTTCGGCGCCGTGGCTTATGGGACGCTCGCAAGCCGGGGAGATCCCCCTCCACCGCCAAAGACGTGGTCGGACGTAAGGCGCACGTTGCAAGGGAGGCCATGACTAATGGTCTACGCTTCTCCTCGATAAGCTTCCTCCGGCGGCCGGACTTTACTTGGACGCAAGGTCGGCGCGGCGACGCCGGGCGAAAGATGGATCTCCTCGACGAATGCGCGGACCCCCCAGCCACTGGATTGTGGATCACGCCGACGGAATGAAGGATGCGGGGTCGCGTCGAGGTGCGGGGTCGTCGAGCTTCACCTCGTAGCCGATGCACGCGCGCACACCGCTGGGTGCTGCGAATATGGAGGAGGCGAGCTGCGAAGAAGCGCGACTGGGCAGGCGCCGGTGCGCACGTCGGATTTTATAAGCGGCGCGGGACGCACGCGTACAGGGACTCAAACTGGCCGCGTTGCTTTTAGTTTTGATGATTGCGATGCTGCTGCTGGCTCTGGGTGGTAACATAATCTCTTTGTGTTCAGAGCACAGCACGACACCGCAACTGTCTCACGTGTGAGTAATGAGGAGCTGTTGAGCAAGAAGCGTCACTCGGACCTCGTCTGTTTCCCTTTGCTTTACACAGGAACCTTAAACCATAATTACATACTCCGATAAATAGTTCGAAGTATTACCTTTGCATGTTCGCCAGTATTCAGTAGACGCCTACAATAAACGACAATAATTCATCGCCACCATTTTTCCTGCGTTCCTTGAGCTCCTTTTGCATATACAAGCGTGAGTACTATATACGTAAAGGGGTGGTCAAAAGGTCCCTGCTTAGCCATGGCTCGGCAGGTGGCGGGCCGGAGCAAAGAATTACACCCGCCGCCGGTGGTATCTGTCGCCCAGGTTCATGTCATGGCTCTAATTGGAGGAGCGTGGATCAGGGCACGGAACTTTCCCTCTATTCGAGCAAAAGGTCCCTACGCCACTTTCCTAATGAATCCTATATGGCAGCGCGTCCCAAAAACTTTAGGCAACCAACTGCGTGCGTAAGTAAACCATTTGTTGACGTTTTTGTCAAGCAACACTTTAGAAAAAAAAGTTTCATCTCAGTTTCTCAAGTGTTCTGTGAACGGCATAATGTGACCAGCAGTTCGCGATTCACGGCAAAATTGGTGCGTCATTGAGTTTCGCAGGAAACACACAGCCGCGTGATCCGAGGGTATATCTTGCTACTGACTATGCTATACGGATTGCGCCTTAAATGCCCTTTAACTTATGGGCTGGGATATCATGCTTTTTTTTTCAGGGACCTTTCTAACGTATAGCCCACTCACTTTGACAGTTAGCGGTATAGGCAAAGACTACATGCAGAGTCCGCGTTGAATGCCAAAGTACGCAACGCTATAGAATTTGAGCTTTCCGCACTGTCCAGAAGCAAGCCAGCCACCGCTTGTGTAGTAAAGGTCACAATAATATCTCTAAAAATTGTAAACAGAAAAATCTCACTATTTAAGCAGAGGTTGATAGAGTATTGTTACTGTTATAAAACGCGGCCTTTGGGGCATATATGCGTGGTATTCAGGAATGCGCAAGTAAGTTAGGCATAGCAAAGCAAACTAGATAGAGGTTGACATATATGGGTAAATTTTTTCTTGTTCTAGAATTGAGGAGCGTTTATGCCAAAAAGAAATAACTTGTGGTTCGGCTGTATAAGTGCGACAGAAATCCGCTGGCATTATACTTCAATTACTTTTTGTTACACTCAATTGTCCCAATCGCTAGCACTAAACACCTGCATTTACGCTGCATTTATGCAAGCAAACAACAGCATTTACGCTGCATTTATGCAAGCATGTAAATGCAGCGTATCCTGCCGCGTATCCTGCAGTGTATCAGAGCTGGCTGGGTACAGACTCAGACACTTGTTTACACTTTGCCACTCTTGCACACGATCCCGTCTAAAGTGATATAGATATAGTTAGAAAACTAGACCTCCTTTTTCCATGTATCCTGGTTAATACTTTAGCCTCACGAAGTTTGTAGTTCTCTCCACCCACACATGAATCTGCATTTCGAGAGTAACTACACAGATGGTTTGTTCTGAAGAAAATTGCAGCCAGAGAAAGCGTCACTGGTTAGAGTATACTGAACGCAGAATATGCGAGAGAAAATAGGAATTGTCAAGACCAATTTTGAAATTCTCTCCAGTGACGCAGTGGTGTTTCTATCAAAGTTGCGAGACACTCACCTTGCCTTTTTCAAATCGACAATTGAGTGTTGTACGGCCACGTTAATGATTTACAGTTGATTTCAGTTCACTTTCCCACAAAGCGAATCTAAATGCGTAGTCTTTTCTACAGAGCTCATTCAAAGAGAGGACTGAAAATATATGCTATACACTGTAGCGGCTCCTTAAGGCGCGGGTATTTCTTGAAGTTCTCACCGTGTATGCTTACGTGCTTTTAGAGGATGTGTATTGTTTTGATGACTCTGCAATACCTCGTTGGGTAAGGCTGACGCTTAAACGAACATTGCCTGGATAACGCTGTTCCATTATTCCAACCCATAACGATGAATGTATACACTGTTCAGACATCTGGTCATGCAGAGGTAATTAATTACACAGCTTGAACACGGCGTCATTGTTTCAACGTGCTCGCATGCTCGTACGATAGGTGCTTCCTTCTACAAATCTAAGTGACAAAGCATACACGAAGGCGACAACACCGCCGTCAAACATAAAAAAAGGTGTAAAGCAGGCATTGTGCTTAAGAGAAGAACGATTTCACGGTTGCCTAACACTGTCAAAAAGAGAAAAAGACGACAGAACGCACAGAGAAAATAAAGAAGGTGAAAATGCGAAGAGAAGGCCTCCCCAGACATAGACGCCCCTTCCAGTCGTTTAGTACGTATCTGCAGAAGCTGCAGTGCAAGCCACCCGAGCCTGTTACCGAGGGCCGTGTCACGACCATCCGCGGAATAACGAGCCTTTAAGTACGCGGCCTGCCATGCGCGACGGTCAGTGCGCTGCAGGAAAGGCCATTCCAGGCGAGCCCCACTTATCACCCGATGCAGCAGCAACAGCCTCTACAGCCACAGGCGAGGAAAGCCGATGGAAAGGGGGTGCGGAGTGGGAGTGTGGGCTCAATCCTTTCCGCCGCAGACGTGCCAGGAATTATGGGCTCCCATTAGGAGCCGGCATCTGCTGCGGGTTCCAGACCCTCGCCTCACCGCAACACATTTAGCGCAAGCCGGGGGCAAGCTACAAAGATACCCCCGTGGGCCGCTTAGAACGGTGCATCGTTGAGCGAACCGCCGGTCGGCCAATAGTGGATTCAATCGCTCAGCTCAGACGGACCACTATGGATCGAATGTTTTTTTGATTGGTTGCACGCTGCTGACGTCTTCCGCTTCGGGCGTCCTGGTTCGTTGGTCGCGGTCGCCCACTACTTTCAAGTGCGAACGACAGCCACAGATGTCCTGGTTCGAGAACTGCTCTCGCCTCGGGCATACAGTGCACGGTACTTGGCGACGCGGGGTTGCACGGTCGCGCTGGCGGTGCCGGAATGAAGAAACGACTCGTGCCAGCACGCTTGTACCCTGTGCCAGCAGGAGGTTCTTTATGGCCTCTTAAGAGATGCTGGAGCCTAGGCTGCCGGAACACGGTCTCCATCCACCTTGCGCACTAATTCTGTCGTGAGTGAGGGGCGAGGAGGCTCAAGGCTAGAGTGCGTTGAAGAACCCGAGACTGTTTTCGAGTTCCCCCACCCACTAGCTCCAAGCGCGCCTCCCCTTTTCTTTAGAGGCACGGGGCGTTTGGCACGCTCGATTAATCAGGACGGCGGGAACGCGGGCTGCGCGTGAAACATGCCTGGACGAGCTATAGGGTCGCACGGAATTAATCAAGCCACCGCCACTCCGACTCCCACTCAGTGCTAAAGCACTGCAGAATAGCGCAACAGCTTGCCTCTTGCTGACTGTAGTCTGGTGCAATGATTCCATTCGTGTCCGCAGCCACGCAACGAAGACAGTGTGCGCGAACTGTGAATGACGCGGGTCGCGTGAAACGAGAAGATTGTTTCATTTCATGTAGTTTATTGTTATTAATTTAGCACTTCATGCGTTTATCTGAGACTTTACACAGATTTAGTTGAGCGCCCGCTACAGCTATGCGTATACGTAGGCTACCATAGGAAGTGGGTGGGACGATGCACCCACAGAGCTGCTGCGGACGCCCAACTAAATATGTCTATTTGTAGTATTACACGCGCTTTCATGGTGTATAACTAAGGAGATGGAGCTAGCCAGGTGCACTCTCCTCAATTTACCAACGGCAAACAGTTTACAGGAACAATAAAAAAGGAAAAAAAAATTGGACATAGATTAAAGTCTTGCGAGGACGGCCACCCGCGCTTTGTAACCTGTCCCCGCCTTCGGCGGCGTCTGTAGAGTTTTGCATGCATGCACTAGATCACGTGGACACTGTAATGCGACGAGCTGTATATATTCAATGGCATACAAACATGCTTTTCTGCTCTAGCGCATCTAGACGGGCACTGAGTACGACACCGCATATATCATACGAAATGGTCATTAGAAACACTTACTCCATACCATGGTCGTCTAACTGTGGTGTTACAGTGGTATTTAGTCGATCTATCGGACCCTATACATCGATTGAGAAAAATCAGTACTGCCACTCATCGACGAGCGCAGGACTTCATATGTTATTTGTTTATCGAACATCACTTCCACAAGCGCCCGGTGTCTTCCACTTCCTATTGTGAGACAGTGTAAAGAAACAAAAAAAATGTAGGCGTCTTTTAAAACAGATTGCCCCTCCCCCTTCTGTATGTTATGTAAGGCCCTAATTTAAACGCTTGCACTCCATTGAACAGCTCGCGTTACACGCAATCAAGAACACACAAAAGAATTCGATTCTCGTGTCGCCTCTATTCGATAGCGATACGCTTTCTTCTTGTCGCAAAAACTTGGAGGACGCTTGAGCTCAATCGCCTTAAAGAGTATAAGGCGTTAGTGCAATTGGGCCCCGTGCACATCGCTTCCTCAAGGTGGATGCCTCAACCATGCCGTAAGGAAACTAACGCCTGCGGATGTAAGACTGGCCGTTTCAAACTATCACATATAGAATACATATAGTGCAAGAACAACAGATACGTTCCCACTAAACCATAATTCTTCCTATTGTGAGTCAGCGAAGGGCGCACAACGCGTCCGTATAAAACGTGAACCAGCGCAACTGTTCCTTCGTTGATGCGTTTTCTGGTGCTGGTAATCATTTATGCCTGAGCGCTTTGTAAAGGGTTGGCCTTTTAAAACACTCGCTCGTTCCGCAGTTCACACGCTCGAGTTCCTGGAGCAATTCGACGCTTCTAGCACGCAATATTACATGCGTTAAGGAGACTCCACTCACTACATGACATTCATGTACATGAGTATAGAGCCTCTTCCTTTCTTTTTTTTAGGGGCGAAGCTCCTTAAAGCGGCACCCGTTCGTCCCTCGTAGAAGTAGTAGTCGTAGTGTGTAACCAGTCTTACGTTTTGACCTGCAAGGTAGTGCCAGTGGGCGACTTCTCCCGTGCGTTGTTGAACAATAAAAAATTCACAGCGTGCGCGTCAACTAAAAGCCGAATTCTTCTGTTTCTCATTCCCCATTAGCAGCCATTGGCATGTACATTGAGCACTATCTGACAAAAAAGGGTTGCTACGTTATACTCGCTGGGCGTAACCTCCTTGGTTTTAGAAAGGTTTAGCGACCGTTGGGCCGCATTGCCATGAATACAGTGAACTAGAATATACCATGAACTCGAGGTGGTTAACGGTGGGAAGTAGACACGAAGCGCAAGCCATAAAAAAGTGTGCGTGAGCCACCTCTCGTTTAGTCCTTGGAATGTCCGCTGGATGGCGGTGCATATGCGGAATATATGATGAAAAGATGCGAAATGGTGGTACTTGGAGTGTTGAATAGATAAACGAATGGACACACAGACAGATGCATGAACAGACGCAGGTGCGTATGCATGGACGAACGCAGGGAAGGACGCACAGATGGACGTGCGGACGCACTAACAGACGCACGCACGGACGGTCACACAGACGGACGCATGGACGAACGGAAGCAAGAACGAATGGACGGACGGATGCTTCGCCCCCTCTCCATCATTCACTCCGTGGATATGCTGCCATTTTTCTTACAGCAAAAGGTGTTATGAGATCACAACGCGGGTCCCACACGGCACCGTATAGTTGTCCGCCGCCGCCGGTGCCCGTAACCACTACGCACGAAATAAGGAAACTCAGATCAAAAACACCGAACGCATGTGATGCACTATAGAAGTATTCCAAGCCGGGTCCACTGCGTGCCAGCCACTGCTGATCCACGCGGCGGTTCTTGGGACTCGTTCACAAACTTGCCTATAGGCACGCTTGATATCGGGAAATGAATCGCATTAGTATGAGTAATAAAGCGTTTTAGAACAGCAAAGGAACAACCAGTCGTCGCGAAATGCGAATAGCCCAACGAGTGGGTCATTCAATGCTCCAACACATTAGAAAAGCTTGTTCCTTATCTTTTATTAACTGTAGATGTAAATGTAGATCCTAAAGTCGTAGCTCACACCTATCTGGGGGGTATCGGTCAGACCGGGGTTGATTCATACGCGAAACGAAGATGTTTGCAATTTCATTTGCATCTTTGTCGATTTCTCGCTCACGAACAACGCTTGTTTTTCGCCAATGGAGCCGACACTTACACCGGAATTTCTGCGAAACGAGCTCCTTCATGCTATCACGTTATTACGTCAATTCTTTCTCGAGCGATCATTACTTATTCGTAAGAGAATTCATCGTTCGCTAAAGGTTCATGTCACAATCGTTATCGAATACGAATGATTTAATGATTAAATACCGCCAGTAAAGCAATAAAACTTTACTTATGCATGAGTTAGAAGTATACGGGTAGAGTGAACAAAAAATAAATTTTCTATAGTAACTGAACATACGAGCAAACATTGATTGACGTGACGAAACAACTTCGCCGTGTAATATTGATGTAGGCAATCTATGCCTCCTATATTTATGTGAATGCAATTCTCGTATCCCTCATGTACAGTGCTTTGAGCGTTAGGTAGCTTATCCCGTAAGGTACCTATACCTTACGTCGTGTCATTTCTTGTGTAATCATGATGTTGACTGGGCGAAATATTTTTCGACAAGGCAAGAAGGAAAGACAAGGAATGTGGCAGTGTGACACACAAAAGCGGTAATTGTTTATGCGAAGCTTTGCTTTCCTGGACACGTCTTTACAGCGGGAACCTCGCGCATGCGCCAATCTATGCGATTGCTAGTTAAGTACTCGTGTGCTTAACTTGCAATCGTGCTTAACTTGCAACTTGCAATTTTTCACCTCGTCGAAAAATGTTTGCCATTGAACTTCATGCATCATGCACCATGCCACAGCGACAAACGCAGCTTCTGGTCCCAGATTCGGGGATCAGAATATTGTTATCGCGAGGCACAACCAATCGTAGCTTCTTATTATTTATTTAAATGTCACCAATTCATTTATTCCTCTCGTACGAGTGTTTACCACACGGGGGTCAACAGATGTACAGGCAATGTGTGCAAGCACAAATGCGTCTGCTCCTTATCGCATAGCAAATACTTCACCGTGCAAAAAAAAGGAGGGAATTGTGATTGATTGATTGATTTGTGGGGTTTAACGTCCCAAAACCACCATATGATTATGAGAGACGCCGTAAGTGGAGGGCTCCGGAAATTTAGACCACCTGAGGTTCTTTTAAGGAGGGAATTGTGTCGCACGATAAGAGTATTACGCTATAGGTATAAAATGAAGCGGTACAAGAAGTATACATGAAGCACGACGTTTTGTGAACAATCAAATGTAAAAAAAAAACCAAGTGCAGATGTGCGCACAGTGAAATATTCCGGCCGATCCCACTCATTGTGAGAATAGATTTACACGCTAGGCAGTCATCAAGTGGCAGCATATACAGAATTTTTCATTTTGAGTCAGGAATCACTACAAGGTGGATGGAAGTCATTGTGAAAATTACTATTTGTGCGCTTGTCGCGGGCTTGCCGCTCGCGTCGACTGCACTGTCGTGTAGTAAGTAGTATTACTCATAATCTGACGTTAAATCGGCACTGTTGTCAGAGCCGTGGTGTCAGCTTTATCGCAGTTCTATCGCATCATTGTACGCTATGAAGTGCTATGCATAGTACACAAGTATATAGCGCGTGAAGATTGCCAAAGTCTATTCTTGTTGTTGACCCACCGCGGTGATCTAGTGGCTATGGTACTCGGTCCTGATTCGCAGGTCACGGGATCGAATCCCGGCTGTGGAAGCTGAATTTTCAATGGAGGCGAAAATGCTGTAGTATAGGCCCGTGTGCTCAGATTTGGGTGCACGTTAAAAAACCTCAGGTGGTCTAAATTTCCAAAGCTTTCGACTACAGCGTCTCTCACACACACACACACGTATATATATATATATATATATATATTACTAATGGCACATGACCTGTGATTCATGTTTGACATACACTCTTGTCCTGCTATGCCGGTATTGGTGCATACCAAGTCAAGATATATGCATAAACATGGTCAAAGTGTCCTTGGTCAAATCCTTCGCATCTGACAGGCCTTCTGAAGGCTCTGAAATGCATGACAAACAAATATACAGGTGACTACGTAAAAATTAAACCGTCGTTATCTAGCATTACCCAACATACCAAGCTTTGTAATGAATAATAAAATTTCATAATACGTCGAATTGTTTTGTATGACGTATTTCAACATTATTATTATTATTATGATTATTATTATTATAATTATTATCATTATTATTGTTGTTAATATCACTGCAACAATCATTCTTCTTTGCAAAGTCCCGCTCGGGCAATGAAACGAGTATATATATATATATATATATATATATATATATATATATATATATATATATATATATATATATATATATATATATATATATATATATATATATACACATATATCTTATCACACAGAAAGGTATTCTGTTATTATAACAGCTCTCTTCAATCACTCGCGCTTATTTCTACAAAGCTTACATTTGTCCTAAACGAATAGCACAAAAGAAACACCAAAGAGCGAGTGTTCGTAAAGGCTTATAGACTTTATATAGGTATAGGCTTATAGGTCCCTGTGGCTTTATAGGTTTCTGTAACTGAAAGGTAATGCGCACAATAGCAGTTAAGGTGAACGCTCGAGGAGCGAATGCGTCTAAAGATTAAGTAGCTCACGGTAATTATTCAGTTTCCTGCTATGAAGGATGTGAACCATAACATTCAATAGTATAAGCTAAGCGTTTTATCCGATATTCGTTTTTCACTACATACATATAGATATTTATTTATTAGACGCCAGTCATGTGCCCCCTTGAGCCCACACATGCGTAAGCCCCTGATTTGCATCCAGTCCAGGCTTATATTAATAAGACTCCCGCAAAGTGCACAACAGGAGGGATACCTTGTTTATTGTTATCTCGGATTTGCAACGAGTGTCGTTATCAGATCCTTTCAATTACATCGCTAAATAATTTCGAAAGAGCATATAGCCCGACAACAGATATATAGTATATCACTCAAACAGTTTCTCTCCGTTTATTATTATCATTTTTTTTTCATGCTACAACCCACATGCTAACGTGTTTGAAAAAACTCATAAGCGATCAAGCGTATAAATGCGGGTACGACAGAGGAAAAAAGAAAGGACTATTTCGATCGCGTGCACTGGCGCTCATAACCGCTTCGAGATTGAATATATTTTTTCCCTCTTCTATATAAGAGCGTCGGCGAGCCGTTCAGTACAGCTTCATTTTCATATCGCCCGCGCTTGATTGCGCAGTGCCCAAGCGTCCTTCGAAGCGAGGACTTTGTGGCATGGAACACAAAGCCGTTACATTGTCCCGCTTCCTGATGAGCTTATCGGCTTCCCTTGAACGTATACTGCGCCCAGTCAGCCGTTGCTCGCGTGGCAGCTGCAATATGGACATGTTTTTAATAAGCCCTCTAATGGCGCTGTTTGCTTTCAGCTGCCCGCGGCTCTGAGCGATGGCGAGTCCTCTTTCTGTTTTTCCTTGCTTGTTTTAATTTATTTTATTTCTTTCTAAACTCTCTGCGGCAGGCATGCTTGTGGCTTCCTTTCTAATACTTTCTTTTTTTCTTTTGATGAAACATAGATTGTGAGAACGATATATATATATATATATATATATATATATATATATATATATATATATATATATATATATATATATATAGATATATGTATTCGTGCCGTGAGCAGGAACTTGCCGTTTCTGCTCACGGCAAGTTATTTTTTTTACCCACTTTTCTTTCTTGGTTATTTACATTACATTGGTTTTAATAATTTCCCCTATACATTCCTTGGTATTATTGTCTGTTAGATCTCAGATCTCATTAATACTGTGTCAAACACGGAAAAACGAGCCCTTATGTGTACACTTCTTTCCCTTATATTATAGATATATAATATATAGATATATATATATATATATTAGATATATAGAGATATATATATATATATATATATATATATATATATATTATATATATATGTGGTGAGGTGTAGAATTCATTGACGCATAAGCAACGCATGTACACGAACAATCAATGTTGAGATTGCATATATGACACAGCGAAGGAAAAGCAAGCACCTGCTGAAAGCAACTTCTAATGCAAGCGTGTTTCTCACCATCACGGCAGCTCACGGGGAATTCCCTCAGTATTTGAAACCACAAAACGGTGCCCGCGACTACATTTCATTCTCTACTGGATAAAATGACGTTTACCTACACAACAACACCGAACTTTTTTACGTGCGCGTCAGCAGCATATAGTTGTCGGCAGGATTTCCTCTTGTGCGGTGTAGTTAAACCAGTGTTGCAACGCGGCTGCGGGAGAGGGACAGCATGGGTGAGGGCAAGTACTTCTTTTGAACCCACCTGTCAACGCCCATGCACCTGAGTCTATTACTTAGTACACACTTGTACTAGATTTTTGTAGAAAGTGCCGTGGTGAAACTCTCCAATGTTAGGCCCTCATTATAGACCCCGAAAACGAGATCTCAGCCAATTTCCATGGTGGGTGTCAATAATAAATGACTATACATACACTTAAAAACCCGAATGATAGAATTTACATTTCCGTGGCGTGCATATAATCCTCTGAAAGTGGAGAGGCAAAGGTTCGTACATTAAGTGTCGCACCTTGATAGTCACGAATGACTCTAGTCGTTGCCACAATAACCACTGTATAAGATGAGCATAGCGAGAAAGGGGAGTACAAACTTTCTCCGTAGGAAAATAGAACGTGATTTAGGATGGCTGTAACAGTAGGTGGTTTAGGGTCGAGTTAGTGCTTATTAGAATACGCGTAGAGGAAAACAACGCTTTTTTTTTTTCGTCCATCCATACAACCGTTCGTGCGTGCTTGTATCCACCCGTCCGTCCGTCCATGCTTCCATGCGTCTGTGCCTCTGTCCATCCGTCCGTCCGTCCGTGCGAACACACCGACGCACGGTCGGAAGGACACACGAAGGGACGGACGGGCGCTTCGCGCCACTCATTATGAATCACTCCGTAGATATACTGCGATTTTTTTCACTTCAAGAACCATGCATTCATTAATCGACGTGGCGTTGTTGCAAGCGTTTGACATCGCGAGCTAACACAGCGGCGTGGTTTGCTAGATCTACCGGCCAGCGGCGCTTGCATTTCCTTTCGCGATATGGCGCGGCTTGAAAGGCTGCCGGATTATCGGTACGGATGTTTCTGCCAGCACTCGGCCTTCTTATCCTCTCCTCACTTCCGTCGTTCGTTGTCCCGGCGCTTCGCTCTCTCCTTCCCCTCTCTCTATCTCGTTACCTTTTAATCCTATCCTTTTAATCCCTTCGCTACCCCCACGCCTCGTGAGCTACTGTTGAGGTGTCCTCTCGCTGAAAGACAGTTACGGGGCTCACTTTTCTCTTCTTTTCATTTAAAATCACTTCCCCCCACTCGCCCTCCCGGGTCTCTTTCTGTGCCAGGACTGCACCATCAGCTCGGCGAATATGCGAGCTCTCTCGCGTTTTCACTGCTGACGCTCTTCTAGAGTTGTCCGTGGCATACTCATGAGGAAGGTTTCCGGAGAAACATGCATGCGTGCTCGGCGCCACGGCTGCGACGAGACGGACGACGTCACTCGCAACGCAGCCAATGGCACGCGTGCTTGGGTACGACGCTGAGAATGGCGTATAACTGATAGGACCTGAGCCAGCCAATGGAAACCGCTATAGTGACACCACGGCCGGACAGTTTTTTGTCTCTCCTAGCCATATACAGCTTTCACTGTATTAGTAAGGAGAGCGGGTGCATTGCCCACCCCCTCCAAGTTACAGCGTGCTTAAGCCAGTAACACAAACTTAGTAGAAAAAAGAAATCAGGGATTCTATTTTCCGAAAAGTCAATTTAGGCGAATGTCTAAATGTATAAGCACACAAACACTAAGTACATAAGCACTAAGTATATAAGCACAGATAACGTAGTCGAGTACGTGAATATTCAATGTCAGCGGGAGTAAGTGCATGCACGTAAGAAAAGTTATAAACACTGCTCATCAGTTACATGCGTGGGTTTGTGTATCCGTGTAAACTGGAACTGTTATTTCCACTGTCACGCGTTCCTCTCAAATGCTGTTTTATCATACATCTCACTTTCTAAACATATTTTTCCTCGTTTCATTAGGATGCTATGACAAAAGCTGGGCGAGAAATACAACCTCAATATGTGTTCATGCTTAAAAGTCTGTCACACGCTTACATTACAAGACTTCGATGCTCGCGATCTTATATACATCTTGTGCGTCTAGCATTTTTTTTTACATAAACAAGAAAAATGTCCACACTCACTATCCTTTCATTCACTGTATAGATTTTCTTTATGTGAGAAACCGGCGATCAGTCAGTTCCGAGCATACTCACATCACAATAAGTCCATCAATCAAGAACGGCACACGACAAACTACGCCGCCGTCTTCGTTAAATAGATTGTCGCCCTCAACGCAATAAATACATCATTGTGGCCACTTAACAAGACGGCGAGGACGTGGGAAGGATATAGACGTGCTAAAGATATCATTGCAGTAACATCTGCAAATGTTACGCCTGAAGGTAACATATGCAGTAAAGGTTACAGAAACACGCTGGTTTTGAGCATACGCTGTAATTATACGCTGGTCTTCAACGCCTGTTCGAATATGCGGTGAAACAAACACGCGATACACGTTTTTAATTGGAAGTTCGAATTCGCCGAAGACTTCTATGTTATCCTTTATACATTCTAATACCTCATCAAACTTCCAATTTAAAAATTGGCATCAGAGCATGAGATTTTCTTCACCTTGTTTTGCTGTATACCTTACCTCTACTTTCGTTCAATGGAATGATTGCATTTATTCACGATACAGCTCATGTTTTCCTAAAGTTTTTCTTGCCACGTGGAAATATGAGGAAGTTATCATGCAACAGGGGTAAACCACCGCGTTGGTTATGGTGTGGCAAAAACAAAAAAACATGACAGAGATGCAGGTGCCTGGTACTATACAGGCCTCCTTAGCTGCGAAATGTGCACGCTACGTCACCATCAGTGGTGCGCGAGTCGCAGCTGCCTCGTTTAATTTTGTGCAATTGCTTCTCTGAAGCAAATGTCTGACGATGTATACACCCCCATCTGGGCCGGCGAGACGTCTATTTTCGTGCGATCTAATGAGTTGATCTGTGGTCCATGTGCAACTTGCCAATGTTTGTAGTTACGGCACTCATATATAGAAGTATGCAGGCATGTAAACTGCTGGGGATACAATATATACAGAGAAATGTACTCTGGGAAGTACACTGCCATTTTCGACATAGATAGATTGGTAAATCAACGCCACCCTCCAGTTACTTATTTACTTGGTATGTATGCACTGATGAGTGCACAAACATTTTATTGATACGGAGAAATTCACTGGATGAACAGAAATTTCATTGAGCTATGCCCGCGATAATGACTAATTGGAATGAGGAATTCAGAAGAGATGAATATTATCACCGAAAAAACAATTTAAACACATTGCTTACCATTTACAGGGCTTTATAGACAAATATAAGACGGACGACATAAGTACATAAACAAATAAATAAAAGCGAAAAACTTCCGGCTTGCTTCGTCACCTCGCTTCAGAGCATTATGAGTGAGTGAAGCTGATATTTGTTATTGAGCCCCTCTGTTTCTGCACTACGTAATAAACGTACGCGAGAACGCCATTTCTTTAGACATGGTTAGGTACGCATGATGCAGAACTCAAAACCAAAAAAAGAAAGAAAAAGTACTCTTCCGCATGCCATTTCACGTCCTGAGACGTTCAACACGCCTCGCACAGCATTCGCAATCACGCAGACGTTATATATCATGCACCGCTTAGAATTCAGTTGTGGACGTACACAGCATGTGACGCGAAGGACAGGAGAGAGGGATAGAGAAACGTTCACTGAAAAAAAGGGGTGAGGGGGCGAGATGTTAACCTGGCTGTTCGCCCGAAATGCTACTCCAGATGTTGTATAATGATGAAGATACATACTGACGACACACACACACACACACACACACACACACACACACACACACACACACACACACACACACACACACACACACACACACACACACACACACACACACACACACACACACACACACGGAGAGAGAGAGAAAGGTGACACTATTCACTTGTTAAGGTTAAGAAGAAAGCGACAACTGCGCATTACGTGAGAACAATATATGTTCCGAATTTACTAAGCTTTTCTCTACAAAATTTCTTACAATATTATACTGGCCCACTCGCTTCGCAGCTGATGTTTTCAAACATCAGTATCGGCCGAAATTGTATCTCACGAAGATTTTTTATCATAGCGTAACGCGCTGTTGTAAACAGAGCCCCTTGGTCCGCACTAGTACGGTTCCACTCCGAGTCGGTTGGCGTCGGGCTAGCGTGACGCATTGTTGTCCGTGCGCAGCTGCGGAGACAGCATCAGAATGCACCCTCGCTTGCCAGCACGCACTCCGGCCTCCGCACGCATACAAAAGTGTGTGCACAGGCAACATGCCAGCTCAGCATGCATTGCCGACGCTGCGTTCGGCGGCATCGTCTACGCCTCTTCTTCATCTCTTCGTTCTAGTGTTCTTGTGCTTCCTTCCTTTATTACGCCTCGTTCCTTTTCCTCGTGGGCGTCGCTGTGCCCCGAGGAACAGAAACGAAACGGCAGCACTGCCTGCAGAGGGCGGCAGCTGTGCAACGGGAACGGCGCGGCCTCCTCAGATACGCTCGCAAGCCTGCGCTGTTTCTTTTTTACGCGTTCGCTCGTTTTCAGCCTCTGCTTCTGCTGCTGCGTCGGTGTTTTCGTTTTTTTTTTCTTCATTTTCTGGCCTGCGCTCGGGCGCGCTCCTTCGACGCACTGCGAACACAATCCCGGCAGATGTTTCTCGCAGCGAGAACACACAGCGGCGGCCCGCCAGCGCGCGCGAGTATATGCGAGAATAAAAAAAAAAAAAAAAAGGAAGGCTCGCATCCTGCAGCGCCTGCCTGTTTCGTATACGTCGCTCGCAGAGCCGCGAGCTTCCTGCGATGCTGCTATGCGTTCGCAGCCCGCGCTCGATTCCCAGAAACTGACGCCGCGATTCTGCAGGAACGCGATTCTGTATAAGCTCGCTTATTCGCGCGGCACCTGACGTTCTGCCGCAGGGCGTGAACGTCACCGCCAAGGGAGAACAAGTCGAAAGGTCGCGACCTACAACGGTATAACGGTCACGCGGAGTCGTCAGCCCACACAGGAAGACTGACTACTGGGTTATGATAGTAAATGTCATGAAACATAAGCACCGGCGTGGCACATCAGCCCCGAAACATCGATGTCTCATTAATGTGCACGCAAATGACCTCACACGAGTGCATTCCTTCCCGATCTCAATGCGGCCGCTGCACGGTTGGAAATTAAATCGGAAACTTAGCTCTCAGCAGCAAAGCGACGTAGCGGCGACAGTTACTATAGTGCTTGGTAGCTACAGTTTTAATGACTTTATGAACATTTTCAACCTAATTAGCTTGCTTCTAAGAGAACGAATAGTTTACCAAGAAGCCGAAGCTCTCGAAATGGTGAACTCTATACATAAAACTTTCGTTTGTGAATTGCTGTACCGTTAGGCGGGCCTAAACTGTTTGATTAACGGCGTCATTAGCCCGTAATTTCTGTAAGGTGCGTGCGAAGCCTGTCGATGTGGTCTTATGCAAGCGGCCTTTTAGTTTTGCAAGCAAGGGTTCGACTCGGAGGATACGCTGCCCCCATTTAGCTAGGAGCACAATGCAAAACCACTCGTGCATGCTCAAATTTCTATGCACGGCGAAGAGGCCCCAGATGGTGCAAAGTAACTAGGGAGTCCTCCATCATCGCATGTCTCATAAGTATATCATAGTATTGGCACGTTAGACAATGCGATGATTGAAGGAAACCATGAGTATCTACATGCATTGTACAAACAATGCTTTGATAGCTATAGCACTTGTCGAGACGACTTTTTATAGCTTCACCTGATTTGCAGGACCTATTTATAGAAATAGAAGTTACGAGATCTGTAGTACCATTGTCCGAGTAACTACGATTGAAGAAAGAACGAGGTAATTTTTGCGTATGATTCTGGAGTGTTTACATTATCCAGTATTATGATAACGTATAATTATGCCGACGAAAATGTGTTTCACGGAAATGTATGTGCGAAAACTATGCTGGTGCAACGAATTCACAGGATTCGTATGTAAGAGAGATAAACAACAAAATTGATACAAGATGTGTAAGTGCTATATACTGATGCGCATAAACGTTTTGCCATGTATCTTGCCGAAAGAAGCTCAGTTTAAACAAATGTCAGCCTAAAAAAATGTGAAGATATAATTAATACCACAGGCGTACGCAGCTTCCAAGAAAAGAGCCGAGGCGATAACAGCACCTTACGCTATATTGTCGAAACCAAACACCAAGTTCGGAAACTTCCAAAACGGCGCAGCCAGCCAGTTTTTGCAGTCGCTTCATGCTATCGACTGCGAAACTACAAAGAGCCGTCTGCACAATCTTATTTTGTTGTTTGTCGCATTAGATGAAAAACGATATACATGCATTCAGTTCATACATATATCATCTATTATTACTGAGCTCTATCTAAGAGAGAATCATGCCAAGAAAAGTATAAGGGTTGTTGTATGAGGTAATTGCAACGTAAATGTGAAGAAAGAAAAGTGGATGAAACGATAACTTGTCGTTGGCAGGGAGCGAACCTGCGACCTTCAAATAACGCGTTCGATGCTCTACCAACTGAGCTTCTACGACAGCTATCCCCCCATCCACATTATTGAAAATGTATGTGAATCAAACGTCCGAGCATCAGTCAGCGCCCCCTGTTGTCACGGCGGCGAGTGTGGAACACTCTTTTTGCCCGTTTGGGTGTCACGTAGTACGTGACCTTATTACGAGATGGCAGCTGACAAATAGTCCCTCACACACCTCCTTAAGATTTAAAGCCTACCAGAACCAGACTTCACGTGGTTAATAGACTCCGAACTACCGCTGGCAAAGTGAGGTCTGTAACGTGTGCTGTGCTTAACTACGCGGGCGTTTTTGAACTTCGCCTCCGCCAAAAATGCGTCGCTGTCATCTGGACTCAAACTCGCGTCCATGAGAGTTAGTAGCGCTATATTGACGCATGCCGTGCTCTAAGTTAAGTTTGGCTGGCGGAATTTGTTCGCAGTTACCGAACGTAACTAGCAATCTCAATGAATGCGCATAAGTATACTGCGAAAGTACATTTCCCATAACTAATAAAATGATGCTATAACGGTAAGTTCCACACCAAAAGAAGCGGGACCACGAGTAAAGACAGCGATATTCGACCTATTTACAACCCATTATTATTCAACTGCTTCTTACATTTTGTTACGATTCAACAGGATGGATCAGCATTTGAACGTCCTATTTCTTCTGACGCCTTTCTCCTCTGAGCACAAATTGCTGTATATATAGACAGCATATACAGCAGCAATACTATAACGAGCGCTTCATTTGGTTTATAACTATTTACGTTGAATAGATTTTCTAGAAAGTTGCCAAATTATTGGATTCTGCCTTACCCTTTCACTGTTTACACACACAGGCCCCTGATGACATCTAGTTTTGTCCACCTATGTGCCTTATTAGCATCGGTGGGTAAGAAGAGCGTTAGAAACTAGATTGCCGATTTTCTACACTTTCCTTTCTTTATTTAGCAAAATATATTAAAATACATGTTATTTTGAGATACATAAAAATCATAAGACATTGCCTTGATCATTACGCACGTTCTTTTTATGTGGAAAACTAATAAAACACTTTCCTTACCCTTGAAAAAAAAAACGTGAAAACGTCCTCTCAGTTTCGACGCTAGGAGCTGGTAAATGAGGTGACCGGAAGTTTTTTTTTTTTTTTTTTTGGGCGCAACGCTTGCAGTCCCAAAACCTTTTGTAGAACCGTACTGAAAGGATCGGCGAGGCGAAGACCACCACTTATCAAGCGGTTGTTCAAATGTTTAGCGGAACGTTTGTGCAGAACATAATAAGGGCCAAGTCAGCAACACGACCCACGGCATGTCTGCCGGCAAAACCAAAGTAAATACACAAGTAAAATAAAATGAAGTTAACGTGGGAGGCCAAGCTCGTCCTCGAGGACCTGGAAGACCAGCGACAACTCGTCGCCTGGGCTAAGAGGGCAGTCGAAGCCAGAGGGTTCCTGGAATAGGGAACCCTCCCCCTTAGGGTGACACCGGGCCTCGCTCGGAACACTGTTTCTAAATAAACGTCTATTTCTCTCTCTCCCTCTCTCTCGAGAGCAGTGACGAATATAGATCGCGGCGAGAAAGCTAATGCATATTGTAATAGAAATATAAGGTAAGCTGACTATGAACTCATAAACACAGGCCAGCGAATTCGAAAGCCTATGGAGTCGCGCTCAATAAAGAGTCTCGGCATTCGCGTATACTAGCTCACTTACACCGCTTGGTCTTGAACACAAGCATCTGTATTCCCAGCGGCTCGCAAGGTGCAAGTGCCCGGTCATGAAAGTATAGCTGCACGTTTGTTTGCCCCGCGGCAAACAACTCTGCGTGCAACGGCACGCGTATGTACTCGTGTTTTTCCTGTAGCAGCAGCGGTGACGTGGCACGCTTCCGAGCCGTGACCTGCTTCGCCTGCCTGGAGCACGGCAGCGGCAATTTATTCGATCGCCAAACATTGCGGTATAGTCGAGAGAAGGCGTCGTTATTCGTATCGCCGAACTCCTCGGGCCGCGCATACACAGACCTGCCGGCGAGAGTGTGCTGATTGCGCTCGTTCTACGCCGACAGTGTCCCGGCTCGACGACGGTGACGCTGTGCGCGGAGGCCGCCGATAATATGCATAGCCGGTGATAGCTGCACCGCTTAGCTCTCTCTCTCTCTCTCTCTCTCTCTTTTCACGGCAATATTTCTTGTTCTGAATAAAAGGCTGGCCGGTTTTGTATATGAAAAAGATTCATTCTTGTCTAAATCATGCAGTAACAACTCACCAAAAGAATGGAACCGTTAATGGTTCGAGTGCGACGTTAACCACAGGGGGGTTCTATCATGGCGGTGGTAAAAGTGGTTCGTTGGAGTTGTTGGAAAATAGCGTAATATGTATGCGATTGGGACGCAAAGTAAGCGACGCCGGAAAAGAGAGGGCCCTCACTCACTCACTAACTCACTCACTAACGCACTCACGCACACAGTGGAAGAGTGCCGAGTGTGTGGTTCGAAACGTTGGGCAATCAATGACGCCGCCCAAGCATGGCTATAGGCGTGGGAGGGTGCCGAGACCCCCATCGTTGGCTGGAGTCTGTGATGCGCTCACCAAACGCCTGATTCCGCAAACGCCCTTACGGTGACACTTTTTTTTTTTTTTTGTAGAGAGTTACCTATTCCACGAAGTTATGGGTGGCCTAAAGTTATATGCAGCCTCACTGTAAAACCCTCCAAATAGGTCGGGAAAAGTTAGAGCGCTCATTCACCCATGAAATATATTTTGCGCTTAGGACTCACTCTATAACTCATACACACTGAAGTTTTCAGGAGCCGAACTCGTTCGAACTTGCACTCCCGAAAAGTTTCCTCAACCGGTCTCTTTAGGACTCGTGGCTCGATTGGGAATCAGCGAGTCGGAGTGAGTTGACTTGTGAGTCTGTTAATCTAAAATTAGCATTTCGACAATGGTGTCGATGCTCTTTAACACCAATATCTCCCTTCATCGGTGCTTTTCTTGGAGCCTTTTTGGTACACAGTATCATCGAATGCGAGTTTTGAATGCTCTCCAATCATTAAAGTATTTTTCTTGAAACAGATGACAACATAAGAATTTTCAACAAAAAAAATCACTGATCGTGAAGAACGTGAGGAGTAAGTTGTAAATATAGCCCACTTCGCTACTTTACTTATCTAAAATAGTTCCGGGCCGGGGGTCAAGGCACCCTTCTATATAATTTACGCCTCTGATCAATAAATATTGAAATGGCAAATGAACGGCACTGCTTTGGAATATGTGTGTGTAGAAGTGAGTGTAAACGTGGATCTAAGTAAGGCTGATAGTAATGCTGATTAGGATCAGTAGATAAGACAATACGTTCGCAAACAAAGTGCAACTCACTCATACTGACTCAAAAAATATATCTTGCGCTTTCGACTCACCAAAATTTTGATGAAACGAACTCACTCGGCTCGATCTGAGTCAGACCGAGTGAGTCGACTTACGAGGAGTTAGGCGACCCAGGAATATCCCCGTGGTCAGATTACAACCATCCAGTTACATGCTGCGTGACTCCGGCTGGCAAAAGAACAAAGAAAGCACACGCCACGGAAGCTTAGTGGTTAAGGCAATCGGCTGCTGACCCGCGGAATGAGATCTCAGCCGCGGCGGCCGCATTTTCGATGGAGGTGAAAATGCTTGAGATCCGTGTGCTTAGAGTTAGGCGCACGTTAAAGAAACCCAGGAAGTCGAAATTGCCGGAGCCATCCACTAGGGCGTGTCTCGTAATCATATGGTGGTTCTGGGACGTTAAACACCAACAATTATTCTTAATAAAGAAAGAAAAACGCTTTCCACACTAACCGCTGTAGTTGCGCTCAGCGCTGTCTAACACTCCCAGATTTGCATGCATATCAAAGCCCCGTATTAAAGTGGACACTAGAGGACGACCGCCGCCACACCCTAATGAATAAGAGAATCAGTTCAGCGAACTACAGGAGCACGGGATCAGACAACGGACGAAGAAAGAACCATGAGCGCTCTGTAACGACTCGTTTATTCACAAGTTAGAAGGACGCATTAATTTCAGATTAGTGCGCTTGTCAAAAAAAAAATTAAATCCAATAAAAGTTACACGTGAATCGTGTACTTGAAGCACATGTCTTTGGATTATTTTTAGAGTTAAATCCAGAGTCGTGTGTCGACAAGAATAGGTGGCTTGTGCACTGATTTGCATTTCTGTAAATGAGAATAAAATTAAGAAATTTCGTGCGTAATTGAAAGGGGGTGCCGGAACAAAATGGTTGGTTTTTTTTTCAAGCGACGGTTCGCATGCAGTGACAATAATCGCAGTGTAACGCTAAATGTGATTAAGGAGCATCTTTAATGGGGTGCGTATAGTCTGAAGGTCACAGATTTGGTCCCTGCCGGCGGCAAGTTGTCTTCTTGTCCACTTTATCTTTCTTCACATATATATGCCCCATTTGCCACGATACAGTTTAAAGAGCCCAATCAACATCTCCTACGCCTTTCTTGTATTCATTATTTGCCATTTTTTTATTACAGTTACACGCATGTTAGATAATAATCCATCATATTCACTTCCATTGAGGGAAACGTTGATACTGTTAACTGAACGCAGAGGAAAGACGATTATGAAAGACCATGCGCATAACACGGTTTCAAAAATCACGGCTCGTGGCATCCCGTGAACTTTCGACTTGGCGTACGCGACGACTTAAACGCGCGTTCGTCAAGGCCAAAGCAGTTGTACTATCCTTGCCCTTGCTGCATATCAATGAGGCGCTTTTATAAGACCATTCACAGTTTCTTAAGCATCGAAGTGGATAAACAGAAACTACATGAACCCTGCTATCCACACAGCCATGCACAGAAGCGTGCAAGAATTTTTGAACACTGATGCGGCATCTTAGTGCACCCTGGTTAAATGCCTGCCTTATCCGATTAAGAGGACCTCACCAAATCAGGCGACAAAGATTAGCGTTGTTATTACAATTAGAGGAAGATGTATGCGATGGCACGAAGACATACGAAAAGCTGTGGTTCGAGCGTCGGTCATTCTTCTCTCTCTCTCTCTCTCTCTCTCTCACACACACACACACACACGCACACGCACACACACCACACACACACACACACACACACACACAAACACACACACACACACACACACACACACACACACACACACAATGACGACACTGTTTCCATCGCATTGGGGCAGAAAAATAAGCCAGCGTCGATAAGCAGCCTCGAAGCGAAGTGCCTAAATTGACGGTTGATAACGGCGAGGGAGACAGTGTCGTCACTGAGGGCGTTATCGAACTGAATGGTAGATGCGCTGTTTGGTGCGTCATTTCTCCAGCTAACTTAGGCTCATTTCATCGCTCCGAGGTGATTAGCAGTGGCCGCTTTTCCCAAATGTCAAAGTGGCTATGGACTATTCGTATATAGGAAGCATTCTTGAATTCGCCCATTTTACTCGACCGACTATCACCGCTGGTTAAAAAGTTAATTGTGTTAATTTCTATATTTGCTACCGTAATTATTGTTTGTACGCATCTGAAGATGCCTTCTGCCACAGAAAGGCAACGCCGCAAGTAGCACACCTCCTTTCTGTGATTTAAAAAAAAAAGTATTGGACACATTTCTTGAAACACACTGTGACTACGGGGCAGGTCAGGCTTTCTCGCCCGCATGCGTTCAATGTGCCGCTGTGGTTATAGTGACGTTGTGCTGCCGGATTATAACCTTGAGCAGCTCGAGTGATCAGAAAATGAAGCGACCGGCTGGATTTCAAATCGAAAGCTCTTTTGCATCAGATTACAGAGGTATGATTCATGTTGTTTCTCGCGGCATCAAAAACATGTCGCTGTATGTAGCATACGCATTGCAGCTCTGGCCTTGAGAGCCTACGCGTTGCTTTCTCTGTCTAAATGCGTAAATCTTTCATCTGGTGTTACAAGAGGTGACTATATAAACACGAGTGAGCATGAGCTGAACATCAACGCCACGCGTTATATGACCACGTAAAACACACTTGAGATACTGTTTTACGGTATGTGTCAGGCGTCGAAGAAAAAGACCAAATATCTACACAGAAGCGTGTCCTAGTTTCCTAGTTTACCCAGCAGCCTGGCGACTGCTGACATGGTTGCACGCGTGGCCCTACGTCCCACTGGAGACCATCTATACTGACTTACATGTGCGAGATTCCAGTAAGCTCCAGGAACGAACTGGTTTACAGAACACGCTGCATATAGTAGTATGCACGCCTGAAAGACCAATTACAGCATTGCGCATTGTCCGAGCTTACTTATTCCTCTGTAAGCGGCGAAAATGTTTGTCGTTTCGCTAGAGACGTTACGCCATAGTTTGTTCACACAACGCGCTCGTGCTCCAAGGCGGTCCAGATCCTTCGACGACCTCACAACTTGACAGCTAAAGGGTCCGAACGACTGCGAGCGCGCGTTGATAGCGTGTCGCTATCCATTGCAAAGCGTGTGAAGGATGGGGGGGAGGACTTGCCAATCGCCGTCACAAAGAGAGAGTCGCTTTCGATAGCATCGCGCGCACACGAACGCACGTGCGCGCTTATTTGACGGACAGTGGGCCTCCGTGGCGCGCGTTTTGCCGCGCTGGCAGCCAAGGTCAGGACTCGTATTTCTTTCGCCTCCGAACTGGATTACGTCCTCAATAGGCGAGATTCTTTGGTCCACGCGGGCGGATTGCCGGCGGACGTTCGGTCCCTCAAATCTATCGGCCTTGCGCTTCAAAGGCACCGAAAAATTAAAAAGAGAAAATAAAAAGAGTAGAAGGGTCTTTATAGCTGTCGGACGCACGAAAGCAGCAACTGCGCGGCAGAAGCGGCGAGGTTGTTTGAGGAGGAGAGAGGGAATCACAAGAAGAGGGGGAGCGGGTTGAGAGACGAGAAATCGGAACGGAACGAGCTGCCGGATTGAACAAGAGTTGGGGCGCGAGAAAAAACGCGTTTCCTTTCCGCCTGCTTAACGTGCGCGAAATTTCGAAACCACCACCGCCACCACCGTCGACGTGTTCATGCGCAAGACGTCTGGCCGTTCGCATGGCCGTGGCGAAGCAGAAAGCACAATGCGAGCACGCGCTGAATGCCCTCGAACATGGCGCACACACAACGGGTCGGCCGACAAGCTGGCCCGTGCTTCAGAGACGCCACGCGCGAAGCTGTAGCCACGTCACGTCTTGGTGCAATGCTCGCCTTGTAGAGAACAAAGGGACGTTACGCGGTGTTGAGAAGGCGGCTGGTATAGTACTGTATACGACGAGCCGCACAAGTTGAGCAAAACTGCAAAGAAGGCGATGGGACTGCGCTTCGAGATGCGAGCGCGTTCGTGGAGGACGCTTTGCTCCTGCAGCTCGCCCGTGCTTTGAAACAACAAAATGTAGACCCGCGCTTGGCAGGCGGGGCGGCCGGAAAGGTTCGTTTCTTGCAACAGCGCGTCTCCGGGCTCTGCCAACGCAACTCCGTGCGGCGCAGACACAGCGGCACGGAGATGCGAGAGGGGAACCAGTTTTTCCTGAGAAGTGCACCAACCAGTCGTCCTGCCCGAGTGACGTTTAAGAGAAGGGGGACTCGCCACTAATTGGGTTCGTGCCACTGATTCCGGCCGCGCAGACCGAGGCACGCAGCGGAGACTCCGTGTGGCGGCGCTTGGGTGTGGTCGCCGGTGGGCCGCCGAATGCACGTTTTGGCACGACGCCGTCTCTGTGTGTGCGTGCAGTCGAAGTGCGCGCGCGCGTGACCCTTCCTTGCGGTCGTTGTCGACCACGGCGGGACGCCGACTTGCATACCGCGCTATCTGAGGTCGGGCCACCACCGTTCCTCGTTTGTGCTCCCGAGTCTCGCCGATATATCCGTGCAGTGACGTTTGAAGCCAGGTCCGGTGTCGGCCAATCGGGCACCACCACAGTCGCGAAGCTGTTGGCGCGTCAGGACGGCTCGCCATTGGCAGGTTCTAATAACCCGTCTCATCGTCGCCTGTTGGAAATAACCGAGTACTTGATAAGGTGACGCGCGCATAGCGCGGTTGAAGTCCGTTATCTAATCATAGATTATTGCCGCTTCCGTAGCTTCCGCAACCTTTCGCGTAACATGTAGTTTGACAACGTTGAAGTCCGGTGAATAAGTTTACCGTGCAAGTCGCTGTCTCTGTTTTTTTTGTTCCGTGGGACCCCGGGTGGACTTCGTGCCGTCCTGTGCGTCAGCGGATCGCAAGATACGAGGAAAAAGAAAGAATAGACAAAACGCAGTAATAATGCATGCGTCTAGGCGGTTTTTAGAAACAAGACTCCCTCCAACATTCTCTCTCCATACACGGTGCCCCCCCCCCCCTTCTTTGCGGAGCGGAAATGAAAATGCGCCAGGAATTATACAGGGTGGGGCGAATTGGGGGCCCGTCCAGGTGGGGAAAGCCTGCACGCTCCCCGCTGAGTCAACGAGGGCGCTGTTTAGCAATATATTGCTCGCTTTCTTTTACTAAAGAGGAGAAATAAAGAGAAAGTACGTTGACTTGGCGTTTACGCGGCTACATTGTTTCCAGTTTCAGCCGTTTTTGGCCCACGCCCACCACGCGATTTTGGGAAATACGCGCTTTCACGATGGTTAGAGAACGCTGTTCGAGCCCGCATGGTTGGTTGAAAGTGCCTCTGAATATTTCACGATGACTAAACAGTGTAAATTGTAAACACACCCAACGCGCCCATATATATATATATATATATATATATATATATATATATATATATATATATATATATATATGAGTGAGAGAAGTGTATACCTAAGGGCTCGTATTTCCGTGTTTTAACACAATATTAATGAGATATAACAGACAGTAATGCCAAGGAATGTACAGGGGAAGTTATTAGAACCAATGGAATGTAAATAAGAAGAAAGAAAAGTGGATGAAAAAATTACCAGCTGTGAGAAGGAAACGAACCTACGACCTTCGAATAACGCGTTCGATGCTCTCTCTCTCTCTCTCTCTCTCTCTCTCTCTCTCTCTCTCTATATATATATATATATATATATATATATATATATATATATATATGATATGTGTGTGTGTGCTACTGACGTTGCAGACGCGGGTCCGGCCTTCATCAGCCTAACTCTCTTTTGGGGAGTGAGGTGTCTCACTAAAGAGAGTCAACGTGTCCCTCTAAGGAGCGTTATACGCGTCACATATGTCCCGAGAAAGAGTCAAGGAACTCTCCCTCTCTCTTTTTGCAGTGTAGTTGACTAAAATTGCAGTCCACAACTATGACATGCGTCATAATCGTGCCAAAGTTATACAGAGCGTAAAAGTTCACATTTTAATCAACATTGTAACGTCCATAAACCAATAAAGACGCCCGCGGGAAAGCGGACGTGGCGGTATAGCGCAACTGTGGTATTGCTCGCAAGGCCTGAACCAGCTGAGGTGGCATAGGTCCGGCTCCCAACGGCAGTCCATTTGTCCTCGCACTCCATTTTCATTTCAATGAAGCACCTTGTGATTCGCATTAGACTTCGCCGTTTATATGTAAAAGGACGGTTGTGTAAAAGGTGATGCAGATCGAGAGCAGCTTGACGGTATAGTGAATACTCCCGGGCAACCACATATCTAGCTGTTTGCCTGATACGACATTTTGTTATTGTTTATAATTGTTGGCTTCGAAACAATTAGTATCAATGGAGCTGCCACGTTGTCGCGCGTTATTATTACCGGCAAATTCTGCGTTCGCTAAGCAAGCTCATACTGAGTATGAAGCATATTCATTTGACCTTTCGAAATTGCATTGCGGCAAGCGTATAGCCATCCACGAATGCAGTGCACCGCGGGCCAACGGTGACGTGTCTGACGCACTGCCGTGATCTACATAAACAAGTCGTGTACGTCTCTTGCAGGTGTGACCTACGCTGAACGACTCCCGGTCGCACGTGGGTGGAAAATGTTGCAGCATTTGTTCGGACAGGTCAGTCACACGTGAACTGAGTTCCGAAACTTGCTTTAAGCTCGATAACCGACGGTCTTCTTTTTCAATTTTTTGTACAGCCATGCACATAGAACAATCCATAATAATGACAAACATGGTACGCCAGCATACGCTGTATGTGCGCACGCAGTGTGATTCTTTCCTTCGCGCTTAAGCAGGTCCTGCCTAAATACTGATTGATTGATTTGTGGGGTTTAGCGTCCCAAAACCACCATATGATTATGAGAGACGCCGTATAGTGGAGGGCTCCGGAAATTTTGACCACCTGGGGTTCTTTATTGTGCACCCAAATCTGAGCACACGGGCCTCGACATTTCCGCCTCCATCGGAAATGCAGCCGCCGCAGCCGGGATTTGAACCCGCGACCTGCGGGTCAGCAGCCGAGTACCTTAGCCACTAGACCACCGTGGCGGGGCTGCCTAAATACTGACTATATGCTATATGACTATATGGCTGGCAGATGACGTCAGGGTCGCAGCTTTTCATAGGAATAACCTGCGTGTGATGCACAGCTCACATTTACGTGACGTCATTCACTTCGCACCACCGCCAACCAAAATGGCGCTTTCAGGGAATTGTGTTCAATAATCGGTAATCGGAATCGGCATTCATTCGAAATATTTTCTTTTTTTCTTACGAAGTTGAACAATTTGCTCCCGAACGTGCAAATTAGTGCATCGTGCCACCCGTATGTATATTGGAAATGATTTTCTACATTTAACAAATTCCCAGATCGATGTAAAGAAGCGCTAATGAGGAAAAAACAGTCATAAGTATTGCAACGGTTATCATGGTATGCAGTTGCATTGTCTTCAACAACAAGTTTACGCATATACGACATGACAGCAAGACACGTGCGTTCGAAATTCATGACGCACACAATGAGTGGTTTTTGATTGAATACACACAATGTGTGCGTACAGTACTGACAGATTGAAACAGGACAACATGGGGCTATAGTGTAACGCACACACAATCGTTTCGCCACCATTTTCAGTAGTGGTCGTATCAACGTAATTTCGACTCAGATGCGAAGATTGTAACGAACCGACTGAAAGGAAAAAGAGAATATTGTCGCATAATGCTCTGCATCGGACACCCAGCAACTGCCACTGTCTAACTAAACTTTCTTATGGGGCTTATAGTGAGGGACGCATTAATAAAAAGATTTTCAGCCACTTCGAACCATTGGGAAAGTGTGGGATGAATATGTTGAAATATCTAGGAAAATGGTGACTGAAGTATCAGTTATGGGCACGATATCGAATCATCTCTAGCAAGTATACCTATGATAGATCGTTTCGTCATGCAGACCACTGGTAAATTATGAGGCATTGGTGTATATACCTGAAACATCATAAAAAGGCCTTAAATAAACTACGCCTAAATTATGTCAAAAATTATTGATAAGACCAAGTGCAATAATTATAAGAACCCAAACATAACGCCCTAATACTGTATTGCAGGCCATCGAGTGCATTATAATACTGGGCCTCGGGAACGAAGAAGCGGTTGCCTTTTGATGGTTCAAGAACCATTCCGAAATATATGTACTATTGCCCATTTCTGACACGCTATGCAGCAGACTAGTGGTGCGGCTTTCTGCTCACCCCTAGTAGAGTACGAAGTACTTTAAATCATTGAACACTTTCTCTATAAACACGTGCATTATTCGCTGCTGAATAGACCCTGCTGCTACCTCCGGCTGACGGGATATGCAGAGAAGACAAAGCAAAAGCAAACTTCGTACCATCTTGAGGTTGTTAAGATGAGCAATTTTTTTTTCTCCCTTAAAGCAAAAACTCCTCTTTTGACACTTTTTACATGTCTTACCAACAAACGCGACTACGCATCAATATACAAGCTACATTTTTACTTGAACCGCTACACTGCGGAAATTAAGCCGCAATATGAGTTGAAATGGCATCTTTCCCATCTTTGTCACAATTATCTGGCATTTCTTCTGCTTCGTATTTTAATCGCTTAATATAGAAACATATAAAACAAAAGATTTAAGTATATATGACTAAAGAAAGTATGTGCTGAATATAAAAAACGGTAGACATGCAGCACGCATTGATGCATGCGGCTTTTTTTCGCCAAGGCGAAAAATAATCTTTGGACGAAAATGACTAAACCATCATAATCGTGAAATAGTAGTCCCCTGAGATTAAGGAAAAAATTATCTCGTAGTAATTGCTTAAGCGAGTATTATTATATAAATTATTTAGCGTGACACAGTCTCACTTGGGTGCCCGAAGTTCGAAGCGCCCTGTATGCATGCAATACAATTTCGTTTTTGCGAAATATAATTCCTCAATAACAATTTCTTACCGCCACACGTACCTACACATTTTTTTCAGCATAATTGGAGACGGCCAATATATATATATATATATATATTGATACGGCCGTCCACTGGGCCGCACTTTTCTGCGGCCCAGTGGAAATATCGCCAGAGAAGATACGTCACAATTTGTGTGCCTTAAAAGTCAGTAAGGCTAGAACATATCGCAATGACAATGATAAGTTATAATTTACTGTGAAGCCGCCAACAACGCCTCGCACGCGCGTTAAAATTCTTTTGTGGCATTGCGAAGTGCTGGGCTGTAATTTCAGTAGCGGATACACTAAAAAAAAGCGTCTTATTTTTGCCTCCACTGCACCAAAGTTCCATTACAGGTAAAAAATTAAATAAATATGAATACACCACGTGTCGTGTTATCGCACTGGATTTGCGCTGGTAAAAAGCACAATCTTACTGAAAATTGTCGATGAGGAAAAACATCCCGCGTAAACTCAACAAACATGGACAACTTATTTCGTACACGCTAAGTTTACACAACTGTATGCACACGCCATCACTGGTAAGGCCGTATACCGTGAATACATTGAACATTACAAGATCGTTTTGGGCGATAATATGAAACTATGAACGTATTACGCTCAAACTGATGACAGAGCCTTAAGAATGTAATCTATCTCAACTGATGTACTGTCTCACTTCATAGTGTCCTTTAAGCCCTTTTTTATTGGGGTAAACTGCAACGAACACCCTTTTTTTTTTTTTTGAGGTGTACATCGAAGAGCTCCACGGGGTCAAAATTTGCGAGACGGCGTCCCTCGTAATCATATATATCGTGGTTCTGGGACGTTAAACTCCGGCAATTATTATTATTTTCTCCTTAAAAGGAAACTAAAAGGCAAAGCTATTTTTTGCGTATTACTAAAGTAGAAATTCACTATTCCGAAAACATCTTCTCGACCGCGACCTCACGATTGGTAAACGAGAAAACGCGCGAAAATTAAATGCGGGTGGAGACGCGCCTTTCAGATTCCCGCACCAAACATGCACTGTGACGTAGGAAATTTCGAAGGCGTCTGTTGGGTCCTACGTATACCTTCCAATCGATGAAAAAATAAATTACGTTGAAATCTGTGGGTGCCATATACTTAACAGACGAAGTTTCGAAAAATTTCATCAAGCCAGTACCACGAAGATACTGAACACTTTGAGCTCTTTTACGTCACGTGCCGGGGTATTGGCGCCAAGTTTCGAAATGAAACTTTGTGAACTTCATTTTCTCCTCTAATACAGGAACTTTTGATAGTGAAACACATGGCATTATATATATATATATATATATATATATATATATATATATATATATATATATATATTCAGAGTGCAGTTTGTCAATCTAAACCAAGTAATTGTATTGTTCCTCTTTAGTGTCCCTTCAAGTTCCACGCAACGGTTATGAGCAGCGAGAAACAACTCGATTCACATCGCATAATATATCGACGCGTGCGCACACGACAGCGGAAGCAATAAAATATTGACAAGTCGAGCTTCCTACATGAACGCGATTCGCTATCGCGGAAGACGTCAAAACTCGGATCGATATTTATGTACGTGTACGTTCGTGCTTCCTTTTTTTTTTTCTTTTTTCGTCTGGCTCTACACGGGAAAACGGATAGATGTTCCGGGTATTAAAATCGAAACTGCCGGCGTTGTATAGAAAGGCTAGATGGGCGAGAGAGGGGTATATAAACCCGATCGATTGATGTATATGACAAAACGCCGACGACTCGGTTCCCTGCACTGAACGCGCAGTATATTATATATATATATATATATATATATATATATATATATATATATATATATATATATATATATATATATATATATATATATATATATATATATATATATATATATATATATATACTGCATGGGCACGTTCGCCAAGCAATTCCCTTATCCGGCTAGCTGGAGCTCCCACAAGCGTGCGTTCGAGTCCGCAAACGATCGCTTTTATCGATTAGAGTCTGCTGCGCGGCTGATAAATTTAGTGACTGCGAAAGGCGTCGACCATCGCGTGCATAAGCAACACTCTTTCGGCTTCCCGAACGAAACGCCCCTGCGAAAAAAACAACGAAAAAACAAAAAAAACACACAGACAAGAAAATGTAAATAAAATTGTATATTTTTCACGATCTCCTGACCCCCACCCCCACCCCCACCTCTTTTTTTTTTGTCTTGTGTTTATAACGTTTGCTTCAGGCTTTTAGTTCGCTCTGTCACAGTTGTACCAAGCTGTACTAATTTAGGCACTATAGAGTCCCTACGAATTCCTGTTTAGGGTAGCAAACCGGATGTGCGTCTGGTTAACCTCCCTGCCTTTCCTTGCATATTTATCTCTCTCTCTCTCCTGTTTAGGCACAGACAACTTCACAACTGCACCTATTTCATGTAAACTATACTACACCACGAGGGCTCATGCGTGTAGTCCCCCGACATGGATCGGCCGTTATACGCTTCTCGGCTGCTGGCTCGAAGTTCCCTGGTTCGATCTCAGCCGTGGTGGTCGCATTTTCGAGGCGGTGAAATGGTAGCGCTCAGCGTATACTGTTTGATGTGCACCTTAAAGGACACAAGATATACTGTATGGTTTCGGGAGCTCTCTTCTTCGTTGTCCCTCTTAACTATATTGTGCTTTCGGGACGTGAGACCGAAGCTATTATTAATAATTAACGCATCCAAGTAGACGACGCAAGTGTTTAGGCAAAAGTAGAAATGAACGCACTCCACGGAGAAATATTTTTCCGAATTCCCCTCGCTCCCTTGATGTCTGATTATCGAGGATCGTTTTGTTATCGATGACTAAGTAAAATATTTGAATGGGATTTCAAAGTGTGCACATGTGAGATGAAAATGCGGAAAGGGTATTTCCGTCTCAGTGACCGTAAGAAATGTATAAACGCTAAAAATGAGCTAATAATCATTCGTTTATTTATTTATTTATTTATTTATTTATTTATTTATTTATTTATTTATTTATTTACTTATTTTTACCTGTTTCACAATTTCGCACGTGTCGTCGCGCCGCGTATAGCAATGTGCGGAGTGCATGGCGCGGAATCAGGAACGCGCCTGGAAAACTCGAACGAGAACTTGCAGCGTTACGCATGCGCACAACAGCTGCACAATAGCCGACTGCTTCATTAGTCGGGTGCCTGCAGCTCTGCTGCACGGCATTTGGACGCGACGCCCAAAATGTGAGAAAAAGAGCTAGAACGGGCAGGTGTTTCAAAAAAATGACGTGAAAGTGGAAGAGGAGGTTACGCCAAGAACTAGAAATGCCGCAAATGATAAACTGTGACGAATAATAAGTGTGGCAGCAAAGAAACATCGCCCTTTAAACTCAAAAAGAAAAAAAAATGCATGTACGCGGAAACAGAACATAACGCAGCGTTTAATTAACTGATGAAAAACATGAACCTTAACCTGCACCAGGGTACTTGTATTTCCGGACAAACGCTCATGCTTTTACAAGTTATATGCACATTTGCCTGACTTTTTCTTTATAGTTATATCATAATTAGGCAGTTGTTTGCCTGGTTAAGACTCCAAAAACTTGTTTTACCTGAAAGGTACACGCTGGTGACAAATGTTTCACAGTTCTCTAGCTGTGCGCGCACTTCTTATCTTCTTGTGCACGTTACTTCATGAACGCAACGCGGTTTAATGTCGCTTTTAGTTCATTGTATTCCTTTAAAATGCTAGAAATGATGCGAAAAGTTGGGACGCAAACTGAGAATCGGGTATCTCAAAATCAAGGGTATAGGCAAAAGTAAGAACAGCAATGACAATAACAAAAATATGGAAATGTCGAAAGAAATGAAACTGCCTTGTTTCCCATGTAAGAGAGAACGCAGGGGAAAGGAAAGAACTTGAAATTTTCGTACTTTTATAAGTACTCTGGGTATTCAAGTGTATACACGTGATAATAACTGCGAGTTTGTTAAAGCTAAGCCTTCGAAGTTCTTGAAGTGGTAAAAGAAAGACGGAAGGTTAGAAGATATAACGGAGCGTGTGAAACAAAAAGACAACCGAACGAATTATACTACGCTTAGGGAATTTACAATTGGAGAGGAAACACTGTATACAAGTCGAGTTTAGTATCAAATCTGCCACAAAATAAGTTTAATACAATCCGGCATACCCATTCACGCATGCGCACAGGAACAGCTCGCCATCGTGAAGACACACGCAGGCGCTCTGTGAGCACATGGGATCGTTTTGTATATGAGTATACACGCGCATTGCGCGTCTATCAGCTTTGCCGAACTACATGCACAATGCGCTGATCGTTTCGAGACAGTAGCTGTCGGCAGACATGGGTCATTTGTTTTCCAGCACTTGCATAATCCTCCTTTAATAACGAAGGTAATTGTACAAAAAAAAAACATTATCCGCGTTATGCATTGTGCGAATCTAAGTCAATCTACTTGGTTCATACATTACAATGACGCGGACCGCAAACTACACAACCACTCACAGATGCGTTCTTTGCAGCATTCAGTTATCGTATAAAGGCTGAAAGGAATGAATGAATGAATGAATGAATGAAATAATGAATGAATGAATGAATGAATGAATGAATGAATGACCGAAGTATGCATATCAATAAACACCATTCATATGTACTTTTTTTCCTTTGTATCCTAAATAAAGGGCGGCTATACCAATATAGGCGAGCGACCACTGTTGGGGACACACTATATATATGAAAGGCGGCTGGATGAATTACCAATTTCGCCCGCTCTTCCCGAAAGCACGTTATAAGGCTTAAGAATTATACACACAAATGGAGTACACACAAATGGGTATTGTGTTTACGAACAATGAGAAATTACCTACTTATTCTACAAGTGAAAAAAAAACATTTCCCTCTGCCGCATCATGCAGCAAATATAGAACGAACTGTTATGAAGAGAAAGTATTAGTATATATGCACAATCGATGCTAAGACGCGTCCGAGTTCTCGTGACCAAGAGGAACACCACCAAGAACGACAGTAACAACGATAGCTTCTCATTTTCCTGTCGCTGCAGCATGCAAGAGTAGCCATTCCCCGTTCCATATTTCTACATCAACAAGTCAATCAAGATTTTCGTACGAGGCATTCCTCCGGACATAACATGAGCCCCAGCAACGACTCGGCGTTTTGTTCCAGCATCATGCGTATATGCGGCCTGCCAATAGAACACGCTAAAGCAGTGCTCATAGCGACGTCGAAAGCATATACCCGGACGGCCACACGTGCGTCGATAGCGAAGAAAGCAATGAAAGCGTTTTTACTATACGGCTGCGCCGTTCAGTACACTATATGAAGGCGATGCTAAACAACCGCCTTATTGGGTTGTACATGCGCGGCCACGTCTTTGTACTAGAGTGCTCGAGCAGCCGATTTTCGCTCTGCGGGCCGAAACCTTGAGGCAGCTTCGGGCTCCGAAGTGGTGTATCAGGAGCATGCACGGCCTAGTTGCCATGTTGAGCACGTCAGAGCCTCATACTGCCCTCAGGATTTCTCTATGCACTGCAAACCGTGGCCACGGCTGTACTTAGAAAGAGTACTATTATATATATATATATATATATATATATATATATATATATATATATATATATATATATATATATATATATATATATATATATATATATATATGTATGTGTGTGTGTGTGTGGTGTGTGTGTGTGTGTGTGTTCCCTTGCGTTCTATATATCTCTATCTTTACAGATAACATCTCCCTTCGTCTACTATATATAGAGTTGTAGGGTAGCGAAGTGGATATGCATTTGCTTAACTTCAATGTACGTTTATTCGCCCTGTTTGTCTCTGCGTTGCAATTACACAAAGCCTTCTATCAAAAGCTGATCAAAACAACAGATAACACGCAGCCATACGGATTTATATAGAAACCAATGAGAAATACGTCTGAAACGAAGTAAAAGCGCACTTTTAATGTAGACGACGGGGCGTGACCCCTGTGGTCTCTCATATAGGCGTGTAATATGCGAGCGCATGCGCACACGCAACGTTGCATACGATAGTTCTCGCGAAGAAAAAAAAACATATATATATACTATAAAATAGGGGATACGCCGAAACACTTGCGCACGCACGTATAACGTTCGAGTTACACAACTGCACCGCCGCCTGCTGGGCGCATGTGGTTCGCCGATCGGTCATAAAATCACTGATCCGTGCCATCCTGCGGACAGCGTTAAAGAAGCCACGCAGCTGAGAAGGCCCGTATCAGACGCCGCCTGTATATTCAAGCACGCACGTGGTATGTGGCCACACGCGCGTAAGTATAGCAGGCACTGTAAGTAGTGTAAGAGAAAATCCGGAGATGTAAAGATCGTGATGCATGTGAGTCTGTATAATGTGTACTTGTGTACGCATGTAAGCGTGCACAGATACAACACTGTAGAGCGACTTTTCTCTGCAATGACCAACGTGATACACGCAACGCATTATCTCTGTATAGACATGCTGGAGTGAATTATCCTTGATAATATAGTAAACGATATCCGAAATCAGATATACGTCCGGTAGACCGTTCGTAACTCGAAGAACATCTCGCCATATTTTACTTCCATTCATCCTTTTTTGGTTGAAACGAATGTAAATTTACTTTCTACGGAATAAATTCGGTATGATGTGGAACTCTATGTCACGACGTCAATCATGTGTATGTTTATTTTCCCTGGGGGTCATCGCCACACGCATAGCGCATCGGCCATGGTGGTAGATGGCGCCCAAATTCTGACACGAAGGTCAATCGAGGGAGCCACTGTAAAAGGGAAGAGACCTCTCCTACGGTCGCTCATTGATATGGAATTGTTCTTGTATATTCCATCGAGGTTACGGTGCTCAGCTGATGAACTGAAGGTAGCGGATTCGATCCCTGATTCGGCGGTCGCATTTACATGCAAGCGGAATGTCCGATGAACTGTTCGATGTCAGTGCACATCAAAGAGCACCAGACGGCTATACTTGCGGAGCCTTGCACTACCGCGTCTCTCATGATATCACGGCGGTTTTAGTACGTAAAAAACCCCCCGGATATCACTACTATTATTAACGCGATATCGTTAAAGAGCTCGTCTTGCAGGAAATAACGTCGTCAAGTTGGTTGTGAGCGAAAGATCATCATATTTGCGTGACCAAGAATTAGGGAAATGGGCAAATACAAAAATCCTGGGTGCCAGTGTGGATCGAACCCGGGTCGTTAGCGTGGCAAGCGGTCCTTCCACAGCGCAGCAATGACTCTGCTCGTGAATACGGTGAAAATAAATTACTCTGCTTGGAAATGCAGTGAACGTAACTTTCCGGCTTTAGAGACACACGCGTCCTGTGTATACATGCTTCACAATGCAACATGAAATATTGCAGTAACAATGAGTGAGTGGTACAACCGTTGCATTGCCGTGGGGCATCAGAACATGGAATTGTCATGATGACTTCATCGTTTAAAAGCCAGTCGCCCACTATAAGAGGCACGAACGCTACTGCACCCTTAAGGCCACGTCGCTTGTGTATAGAAAGTTCGAAAATATTTCATTCAATAAGTGTTTGAAATACGCACCAGGAACATAATATTGGTACACATTCACCTCTTATAAGCGAAGCTTAAGGGTCCTCCAATTTATCATTATTGTTCCTGAAAGATAAAATTCTACCCGGCATTGATGCCATAGACGTTTCATTGCAACAAAGGCGGACAGACATGGGCGAGGACCAGTTCCGAACGACAGGCCTCGTAGATATGATCAAAATTCGAAGCAGAGGCTCTTCTTTCTTTTTTTGTTCTTTTTCGATTCGATCTCGTGCTGTCAATATGGTCGTGCGACTTTTATGACGGAGGAGACGAGTCGGAGAGGAGGAGGGGGCGGTGTCCGTTGGCGCGACGTGTAACATACACATACGCGGTTCTTACGTGGAGCGCATTGTTGCCAAGTGTCCGTGGCGACGGCGCAATATCGAGGTTCCTCGCGCGGGGCTGCTGTGACAGCGCAATGACAAGCGACACATGTCCGCGCCGCCCGGAGGCTGCCAAGGCGCGCGAAGAATCACCCGTCGCACGCAGCTTGCTGTTGCCGCTGTGAAAGTGCCGCGCGTGTGTGCGCGTCTTTTGCGACGAAGGCTGCTTGCAGCAGCGGAGAAAGACTCGAAACGCAGCTGCTGTATACGCTTTGGTGCAGCGGCATGCAAAAGCCACAGTCGTAAAAACCACGGTCGCATGTGTCTTTCGCTTTTGTGCAGAGATCTTTTTTTTTTTTATATAGAAAACTCAACGGTTACAAATAGACTGCGGCACCTAAAGAGACACCAAAGTGGAATAATTATTTATTTTGGATTGATGAAGTGTGTACTCTCAAAACTCTATATGTCGTTAATTTAGCCATCATAGGTTTATTCATAGAGGAGAAAATCAAGGTTGCAATTTTTTTTTAGTGTGACGCCGAAATCTAAGCGCGTGACGTCAGGGATTTCAAAAGGTACGTGTCAAATTTTTGCGGCATTAGCGGAACGAAATTTTCTGCGGATGGATATCTGAAGTTTGTGGGCGTGTGATACGTCAGATTGCTTCATTTATACAGATCAGTAACCGCGTATGACACCGTATACGCAATCAAAATCTGCAACGTCATCTGATTGATGATTGATTGATTGATTGATTGAATGATATGTGGGATTTAACGTCCCAAAACCACCATATGATTATGAGAGACGCCATAGTAGAGGGCTCCGGAAATTTCCACCACCTGGGGTTCTTTAACGTGCACCCAAATCTGGGCACACGGGCCTACAACATGTGACGTCATCTGAGACGGCAGTTAGCTGCTGCGTTAGCTCGCCCCGACAGATCTTTGTCAGAACAATCAGTGCATAAAAGGCGTCTTGATCTGTCTTCAGTCAGAAAATTAGTGAAGGCCTTATTGAACATTTTGCGCGGTAGTGACCTATTGCATAGACTATAGCATCCCAGCTCAGAATAGTTTTTTTTTTCTTTTTTGCTCGTCTATTTGCTTTTTCGCTTTCTTTCTCGTCTTTATTGCCCATTCTTTCTTCCCTTAGTGCAGGGTAGCAAACCGGTTGCTCCAATTTCTGGTCAACCTCCCTGCCTTTCCCTCATCTTATTCTCTCTCTCTATGATGTCAACGAGATTGGTGCGGGAGTTACGAGGTGGTGTCACCACATGCATTTCTCTTTTTTGCCCATATTTTCGCTTACCAAGCATCTTCTCTGGACAAGCGTGGCGATATTGAAATTGCGAAAAGGCAATTTAACATTACAAGAAAAATAGCTTTTCTCTTTCTCGTTCCTTTAATGAGACAATGTGTCCACAAGTAACTTATGAATGATTGACTGTGACATCTTAGCGATTCTTTATTTTAGGTGTGAACATTTTATTTATGTGAATATTTGTGTTCTGTGAAATTTTGTGTTGAGTGCATGGACACTTTTTGGTTTTGAAGTACTTGGTGCATGCGTTTTTGTTAGTTTTTTTTATGTGCCTATGTATATTATGCAAGAGAAGGGGCTAGCCGGCGCCACGCATGGTACTAAAACAACCATGTGTTTTAATAAAGAGAAAAATTCTATGTTTACAGTACAGAGCGACGGTCCTACATGGCGGCGTACAGTCGGCCGACAAAAATGCGACAGTGAATGATAAAACTAACCACAAAATTTATTAGAGAAAACTCCTGTAGCTCTAGCGTATTACGCGGCTTACACGAATATAGCGTGGTTTAGAGGTATGGGGATCCTGGTTACTCTAGTGTATTTGTCTATAAACTTCGTCGTTATTTTTCTTTTACCTTTACTGGGCAACGGCTTTGCCACATATATGGACGTATGTTCAACTTAGTATTGCACTGTAATTTCAACCTTTTCCCAATTACTATACACTTGAGTGTTGGGAAATAATTGTATTGCTGTGTTTTTAGGAAAACTTGTGAAAAGAATCTAACTATCATTTCTGCGCAGATTGAAAAAAACTGAATTTTCCTCAGACAAATAGTAATCGGTAAAGTGAAATAGTAGACGCACCCTTAATTTTATTCGTCCTCGTGTAATGTTTCTGTTGTTAGTGTGTGAGTTGGCGATAGTGCATGACGTGAAATGCCGGATAATCCACTTCGCGTAACCATATCCCGCGCATCAAAAACAGGTTAGTTCCAAAACTATATCTTCTGTATGTGCATAAAAAGCATAAAAAGGCGCTCGTGCAAATTTTCCAGAAAGTTCGAACAAGCACATTGCACACATCAAGACGCGCCGTATTTCGAAAGCCAGTCCTTACACAGCTTGGTTCGGGGGTTATACTGAAGTTTATAATTAAAACTTCCGGATAATTTCCTGTGTATACATCGCGAAGAACCTCGAGCTATGTCATGGAAATCTTTACGCGAGAATGGCATCTTACATTCCCGACATGGGAGAAGAAATGGTAGGGAATGAAAGACATGTGATGCTGACCAGACCAGGGAATCCGGTTTGCTATACCCTATACACGTGGCAAAGGGAAGACTGAAAGAGCAAGAGAAAAGAGTGGAAGGAGAGACAAAGGTAACACAGCACGCACAGAAACGTGCAGCCAGGTACATGTCCATCCCGCTCGCGTGGTGTACAAAACATCGCTGTCACAGTCACTTGCCCGAATCTGGTTTTCTTAGGAACTTCAGCGGTTCCTCGGTAGGCTTGAGCTGCTATCCTCTCAAGAATACAGTCAACAGACATTCGTCTAATGTCACGGTATAACGTTTCTACATACGATAGCTCTCTGAAGTTATGAACTTTTATAGAAAGTTTTCAAAGCCATAACTATATACACGCTTTCACGCTTGACTTGATGACCATGACCCCAAACAATTCTTTTTTTTTTTTTTCAGGGAGCGTGACCTTATTTTTTTCATTGAAGAGAAAATATCAAGACTTGCATTCGCTATTGCCGATGCATTGCAGGCGCCTTGTTACCAGCCTGTGTCTGATATTTGTGTTTGCCTTTAGTCTGACACGGTTGATTCGGCGCGTATAAGCCAACACTGTGTTTTCTCTTTCGCGCACAATACGGTGTACGAGATGCTTGACGCGAAAATTGGCCATCCCGGCACGCTTGTCGCGTATAGCCATGTGTATACACTGAGCACTGAGTGGGACTACCGGTGTTTCTGAGAATCGAGGCACTGCCCGTGTATATGCGACGGATGAGCGGATGTATAAGTGAAGGAAAATGAGAGACCCCGAAGCGTCATGGCCTATCTGACACATTGTCAAGTTTTTGATAATATCGGAAAACCAACCACGTTTCGAAGGACAGAGTGAAAAAAATCCACAATGAAGAAAAAAGGGGTGTATGTATAGCGTAGGAACTAATATGTGAATTAGGGTCAGTGAAGGTCTGCGGAAATTCAAAACTACGCAAGTGTACCATGGAGGCCTGAGTGGATGAACAAGGTTGTTCAAAGGACTTATCGCGACTTCTTGGGCACTGGGGAAATAACGCTTGTATAACTACGACAAACTCAGAAGGAATCATCTGCTCTAAAAGACTTATATCCGCCAGAGTGAAGGAACGGTGTCCTAACACAGAAAACGTACACTTGCAAGGAAGAGTGGGCAACTATGCAGTCATCGATGAAGCCTCGCCAGCCCGTTACAATGAAAGACGGGGAGTCGTTAGAAGGGCTCGTATCTTTGTTAGACGCTACCAAATGAAACCGTGGAAAACTGAAAGCAAGCACAGCAACTTATGTCGCGCGTGTGAAATGAAATTGTAAAAATATAAGTTCGTTAAATGCAAGTGTTTGATCAGACGGTCCGCGCGCGAAGGGCAGTAATTCTCAATGGCTCGAAGATGCGATAAACAAATTGTAAATATACGCTCTGATCGAATACACACCAAAAGTAAACGACGCTTCTGCTGTTGTGTACTATTTTATTATTTTCTATTAATCAATCAAAAATCGGCCACGATCAATTACGCTTTAGAGCAAGATAAGCACAGTCGTTCACGTCCCCTATTTATTTATTTATTTATTTATTTATTTATTTATTTATTTATTTATCTGTTTTTATGTATGACTAAATTTTCCTTGCAGCTGACGTGTGAAAGAAAGGCATCAGCATGGTTTTTTACACGCGAACGAACAGGAATAATATGGTGGAGCTAGTTCTTTAAACTTAATAGAGAATTCTCTGTGGAATCGAAAGCCTGGACTATTGAATACTGGTGAGGCCTACACCTGCAACTTGCATTCATATAAATTCATTATACAAACAATTTTAAAAAAATGAGATAAATACACATTCGTTTTTGCGTATGTATATATGCTCATATGCGGTATTGCAATATATATTTGGTCGCTCTTACGCAATACCGATGACATATAAGATATCTTTATTAGATCAACGTGTTGGCGTTCTTTTGTTGTTATAATTATCATTCTCGTTCTTTTAATTGTTATATTTACAAGTACATAACTCTATAATATATCAAATATTATAATGTACATTATAGCATATATATTTACTTGTTGTAATTACATTCTCAGCGGCAATATTTAGCGAAAATCATTCGCGGGTGATAGTGCTCTTTTGTCTCAATGCATTTGCATCGATCAAGTAAGTTTTTTTTTTTTTTAAGTCGACAGAATGTATGGCCCTGCCGGCATTAGAGTCCAGATTTATAGCCCACATTTGTCTCAATTCGTTCGCAGCACGACACTTGAAAGCCCTCACACACGAGTAGTGCAGACAGAGACAGATATCAGTCACGATCGGTCATCGCTTGTAAGGTACGATGGCGTTTTAATCGCCATCGTATTGCGGTCATCTATCTCCCAGATTATGTGAAACCCATCAAGCTGATTACTTTCTATATACTCGGAGCTTTTCAAACGCTGTCGGGCTATCGCTTGTATACAGTAAAAATGATCTATTGAGGGACATCGTGTGAAAAGGTTGCAACTTCATACGAGTAGCCATTTTAGCGAGACGCTGACCTTTTTTTTTTTAATTTTCGTTCCATTCTTTTCGCGGCATTTCAAACAGGTGTCCGTCTTTACAAGACAGTGAGCTGCGGGCCGTATGCAAACAACGATCGTATCTTATCTAGGCTCATTATAAGCGAGATAAACAACGTGAACCATCGAGCCGATAAATCCGCGAGTAGATAATGTATAGCAAACTGCCCCAAACCCCATTCCCCCTTTGCAGTTATTTGGAACTCCGCTGAAGTAATTTCGAGGCAATCTAATGGACAGTGCATGGCAAGCAATTTATCATCCCTGTTCTCACACAAACAGATATAACCGCAGTTTGGGTCTATTTTCGGCCAAAGGCAAAAGCTTATATTTGAGCCCGGTGATATACACTATTACGTGATACGTGCGAAAGCATGCCTTGAGCTTCGGCAACGGTATGAGCGCGTATAGCTGATCATCTTCGCTTCTTGGCTTCCCTCTAAACATGACGATAATTACAGCGCGAGAACAGAACGACGACAAAGAGACAAGAAGGACAGAAGCACTAACATCCAACTCATGTTTTACTTGCCTCTTTCTCGCGCTATAACTATTGTCATGTCATACCAACTAACCTAAACTGCCACACTTCTCACTAAAGTTAGGTTATTGCCGTTAACTCTTCAATAGCAGTGTGCATGGTTATTGCCGAGTTTCAGCGAACAAAGGAGCACGGCGTTGGAGACGCTGCCTATTTAGGCGAGGAACATCAGCTGAGTAAAATTTGGAACGTATAAAGCGGATCAACGCAAAGCTTACATGCGTGGAATCCCATAACGTAATCAATAACACATTTTCAAATGCAAATCCGATGAAGAGCAAATCCATATGCCGCCTTTTTTTACGCTATGTACATGCAGTTATTGAAACACGTTGTGGAGAATTTCGCGCTGTCGTCTTCCGTTATCGAACAATTGAAATTAAATTTGCCACACCATTTATGTTAAGCTCTGACTGTAGAACTACATTACTATGTCGTTTGGCTAGCACAAACTCCAATGAACCGGCATGTCCGCATGCCACGGCCAAAATATAGCAAAACTTCAGTTACAGTACAATTTGTTCGAACGAAAAATTGGATTCACTTTCAACTCATGATTACAAATTGGTTAGTAGCGGAAAGACTCGGTATATACCCCAAAAACAAAGATCGAGAAAACCAGCATTTACTTTCCTTAAACAAAATTCACGATTCGCGTTCCAAATCGCCGGGAAAAAATGAAATGTGTTTCCGACAGCTGCCTATTTTATACTCATTCACAGTATTTGGAAAAAAACGGAGCGAATAAAATTAACACTATCCTCGAAAAACATCATGAGCAACTTACGTTATACCTTAAGTATGATGACGTCAGTACCGCTCCGACTTTAGATTGGTCGACAAAACATTTCGAAACGGAAAAAAAATAAAATAAAAGAACGGTAGAATACCTCTACATACTTTCTGATTAAAATGCGAGAGGCCCACTTCTAGGAAAATGGAGCTCTGTGACGATAATCGAAGGTGAAAAACAAGAACGTCCAAAGGCGAGGCTTTCGATCGGCGCGTCTTATAACAATGCCACGGCAGTCAGGTATTCATGAACCTCCGGTAATCGGATGTTCTTTCCTGGAAGCGCAAGTTTTAGCGGAGCCGACGTCGCACGTATATAGTTGTCGGTATGCGCCGGTATATAGGTACACGTTTCACATCCTCGTATAAAGGAGCGAAAAGTATATCGCGTTTTAAACGACGTCATCTTCGATGTGCCTAGAGAAATGTCGACGGCCAGCGAGTGCCCGGTGTATACTGTTCGGACTTTATTCTTCTAATTATCATCGTTTTTTTACACTAATAGAAGTTAAAAATATCAGTCTTTCGCTTCGGCACAGTTAATGCATAAAGATGCATTTTAATTATTCAGTTTCCCAACGTCCCGAACTCTCAACGAGGATAGCACTCGCTCTGCATAATGATAGCTTGAATCGTTTTACCTGCCAAGACTTCGACATGATTTTGAGGCACGCCTTCTATATAGTATAGAGGGCTCCGCAAACTTGCGCCACGTGGGTTTCTTTTTCGTTTGTAACACGCACCCGAATACGTGCGCAGCAACACAGGGCTCTATAGCAATGATTCGTTCCGGGTAAGATCGTAGCAAACATGAATAATCATGAACTTTTGCCCATATTAACTCGTACTCACAAGAAAATTGTCGTAAATTGGGATAATAATTGTCGTACACATTGGGCTATTCTCACCGAAAAACTGCCGTAAGATAATAGTGCATAAAGCCAATCCTGATGCTGGACGTATAATAGAGAAGACGGCTGAGTATAATGACTGGAATTAAGCCCCATAATACAGAGACAATTTTTCAGGGGCGAAGCTCCTAAAGGCGTGGGTCTGTCCATCTCTTGTATGTATGTGCGTGACCACCTATAGTTCCACCTTTGCCAACTGCTTACTATACTTCGTCCTTGCAAACATCCCTCTAAGCCCCATCCACCACTTTTCCGACCATAAAGCAAATACTGTCGAGAAGTAGAGAATATGAAGTGCAAGATGGTCGTGTACTTTTATCCAGGTGCGCGTTAAAGAACCATAGATTGACCCACTGTTTCCATGCCTTGTTTGTACGTGACCGCCTATAGTTCCACCTTTGCAAATTGCCCACTATACTTCGTCCTTGCAAACATCCCACTAAGCCCCATCACCGATCCACCACTTCACCGACCATAAAGCCGTTATAATGAAGGAGGAACGGAAGCGACGTATAGCTATTACCTGCGAATAATAAAATTTCTTGTATAAATACATACAGTGTTTGTCACGTCCTTGGTGATGTAGTGGACGATTTTCGCGGATGGTTCACAATTTAGCGATGAAACCCTACAGCGCTTCGCACAACTCATCATCGTTCACTCCGTGGATATATTGTGATTTTTGTTTCATTCAATCCGACTTTTTATATACACGCAGTGTTTGGAGAAAGCATAACGGTAAAACGTCATTCCGCTGTGTTTTTTGTTGTTTTTATTCGAACAGAAATGCGGGAAAATATGTGCGACCCAAGAAAATTCCAATCCTATATAGTAATTCAGTAAAACATCGTGCTGCAGTTTCGCTTGATGACAGTATCTGGAACGTTGCACCAGAATATCGTATATAGGTAACGTTAAAATATAGCGATTTATCTTGACGCCAATTATCGCCTGTCGGCGCATCTCTTTCTCTTCCATCTTGATAACTTATCGCACACAGCAACTGATAGCGAGCCACTAGCTGTGGTCAGGACAGTCTGGACGGAGTTCGCATGGTCTTTCACTTCAGCTTACCAGCTCTCAGCCAAAGATATAAGAGGCCCTTTACAAGTCATGAAAGTTCTGGTCCATATATATAGCCCACTAAAAACGAGCCAACTGTACGCAGGACGCTGAAGGTCATAAATTCTCCAGGGCGCATGCACGGAATACATTTCGAGCTTTTCACAGTTTCATATATATGCACTGCGCATCTGAACTACCGTTCTTGACGAGACATCGATTCTCGAAAAAGAAAAGCAAGAATGAACACACGTGGCTAGACTTGGAAACATACGTTCACATTAGTGGAAAGCAGTTGCTTGTATACTCGTGATACTGCCCATGCTGCGGTGGTTTAGTGGCTCGACTGCTAACCCGAAGGTCATGGGATCGAATCCCAGCTGCGGCAACTGCATTTTCAATGGAGGCGAAAATACTGTATAGGCCCGTGTGCTTACATTTATGTGCACGTTAAAAAAAACGCGTAGTCAAAATTTTCGGTTCCATTCACTATACGGTGTCTCTCTTAATCATGGTTTCGGGACGTTAAACCCCGGATATTATTATCGTATTCGTGATGCTCATATCACGTCAGTAACGTATACAAGAAACGTAAATTTTGTCGACACGTCAGCGTTGAACAGAAACACGTATCGACGCACTTACGTGGACAAAGTAACCATCTCGTTAGGCTCAGGGCTGTATTTATATACATTAACAAGAACTGAAAACGGCGAAGAAAGAATGGCACAACACTCTTTAATGCTGTGCGCTGTTATTATTCAAGAACAAATTTACCAGATACGGCCCGAGTTTTATACACTCATTTCACCTTGCCACTTCTGGTAAAGACTTTTTCTATAGCATGCAAACCCGTATATCAAAACGTACAGCGTTCGAGTGTTTGTCATGTTATGTAAACAAAGCGCAAACATATATGCGGAGCACATTAAGATGTATAGATATCAAATCAATACATTGAGTCTCACGCATTAGAACTCAAACGTTAAGACGGCGCTACAAAACTAACGTGCCACTTGGCATCCCTCGTGGCAGACCTGTGCAAGCCATGGGAAAATTCATTCGCAACAATTCTGTTTTTTTTTCTATATATGCGGACGCGTCTAATTATAGCAGCGTGGAGTGACCCAACGATATCGGCAAAGATACACGAGTGCATTTACATGTGAGTATACGAAACAAGCGAAAAATCAGCTGAACAGTTTTTCGTGATCGACATTTAAGCGAGAACTGCATGCAGTTCCCGCTGATGCGAGAGTCATATGATTTTTCATGTATAATTTAAGCACGTAAACGTATAAACATTTTGGTGCGTTAAATTCGCCATATGGTGTTAGCCAACATATATAGCGTGTGCGTGAACAGCAGAAACCAAATAGCGAACAGAAAATGAGCAATGAGGGCAATTCCCATTTGGTTACGAGACCCAATGGCTGCAAATGTTTGGCTGCAAACGGTGTTTTAAAAGCTGCGTATAATAAACCATCATATGAAGTATTAATAGCCACGCTGACAATGCCTTTTTTTCATTTTCGTGTCATTTTCGAAAGACGCTTCGGCGTTGTTTTTCACAGTCTCTGCAGACGACGTAATGGCGATGTATCAAAATATCATTACTATTATAAGAGCGTTGTATAGCAAAGTATGGTTTAAACACTTTAATACAGTTCTGCGTGTATACTGTATCCAGGGTTAACTTATACGCATCTTTTACGTCATCGCTTGGTAGCTTTGAAAAGAGACGGAAAGCGATTTGCAGTATAACAGCGCAAAACGATTGCAAGATAATGAATCCCCTTAAACGCACGGGAACGGGTATGTACCTACATCACACAGCAAAAGCTTCCCCGAACGCTAAATGCTCGAGAAGACTATTTCCTCGCTATGTTCCAGCTATCTTCCAGCCCGCATCAGTTAACAACACATTCAGCAGCTGTATACATATATGTTTGTAGCATTACTATAGTGTTAAAGATAAATGTGGAATCAACATTCCGTAAATCTTGGGTGCTGGGCGTATACGTGGAAAATAAAATTGCAATAAACTGAGACATAATTCGAAGGCCACGCGTTCCACACCGTAAGAGCTATATATAGGTACGCCATTAGTAATGCAGTTTTCGATACATACGGTTTCATGAATTTGTGGCATGCTGTTTCGAAGACGTCCAGCGTATACATAATAGCCGTTTGGCGAGTACGATGCATTGTATACGCACGTATTTAGCATTTTGCATGCCAAATTCCAGCGACTTGGTCAGGTTAACGATGTTAGCCATGCACGGTATGTAAACCGAATCGTATGTGTGACTCCATTTGTAAACGAATGTGAGCGTAAGATTAAGGATTAGTCGTGCGCGCACTCAGCGAGTTTGCTCCGCATTGCGGTGTTCGTGCCTTTCAAGTAGAGCCTGAGTTTCGAAGCTGTGCCATAACACTGTGACGTCAACGCCCGTGTTTTTTACGTGATGTCACGATGATCTGTAATACAAGGCCGCAAAGTATACTGATTGCAGAAGTTTCCAGTTCGAACGTTTCAATGTTTCTTTCTGAGAATCTTTATTTCTCATCCAGCAGTAATCTCTGTGTCGGTATCGTTATATACATATGTTTTGTTTTTACCATATTGAGCAAATATCAGGAAAAGTTAATACTATTCCTGGGAATATGTTTCTTTTCCTTTCGACACTGTTTTTGCATTTACCGTGATCGAAATGTATAGAAAAACAAACAAACCACCAAACAAAATCATTGCGAAGAACTATCAATGCAGAGTAACTCCAACATCTCAGACATTACGCTATAGATCGTTCGTTGTTTGTTTGAAGTTGCGGAGAACCCAACGCTTTTTTTTAAAGGCCGCTGTCATTTTGAATTGAAACAAATTAAGCAGTGCTTGGGATGAACAAAAATTGTACGGGTTAATATTGTGCAACGTGGCAGTTGAGAAAGTCAAAACCATTAGATTTCGAAAAATTATTTCACAATAAGTGTGCCACATTTTTTTTTTTTGTGCGATACTCGTTATACACGTCAAAACTGCTGACGCCGACAACACGATTTGTGTGAGCCTTTTTTATTTATTGAATGTTTTTTTCACCCTAAAGTCTGCAGCGTGTACCTTAACGAAGTCTGATTACGTGTAAACGTATATACGAGGCGCTCACTTCATTCGTGAAGTGCTCTGACCAAAGTAAAATGACAGGTTAAACAAACGTCCCTTCGTTGAATAGTTACACCATGAATAGTTAAAATAGTTACCTAGCATACGCAGCAAATAAGTATTCCGGCCTTCCTTCTCTTTTATTGTCGAATAGCTTTTTACTTTAATTGCTTGATTAACTGTACAAAGCTGGAGTAGATAATTTATTAGGGGAACTCAAATTTCGAAATAAAAAGAAAGCACCCACAAAAGAACTATGCCGGTACCTTGCGATGTTACGCCACTTTCTCGCAGTGCATTCACTGGCTTGCAAAGTATAAACAAGCAGCAAAGACGGGCCCACAAAGACATTTCGCGTGACAACAGCCCATTCATCAAGACGATAAATCATCGCGAAGAAAACGACTTTTCGCACAAGTACACAGTGGTACATAAAATGAATTGCGTCCCGTTCAGCGCAAGAAAGCAGTTTGCTTGGGGGCAGTTACCTCGCTATAGAAAAATAAAATGCAGCCGCTCAGTTATTCTTTACTGTTTAGCGACGAATGCAACATGTGGAAAACGCTCCACACACAGTACTGAATCGTATACTGTACACGCCAAAATAATACACATGATGCAGCTCCGCAACAAAGGACCTTTAAACCTATACATTAATGAACCTAACCTTGAGCAGTCGTTATTGAGTGTTCCAGTTGCAATAAAATCGCCACGTTTAGACTACCGGGTGGGCTAGAATGGTTCAGCATCGCCGTTTTGAATAACTGAGTACGGTAACTGACCTACGCATCGAACTGCACCTATGCACGAGACGATGCATTTATTCTACCACTCCTTTTTGATATGGAAAACTGGCAAATTGTACATAACGCGTCTTTGTAAAACTGGACCTCCAGTTCCCGCTCGTACACAAACCCCACACTACGTCCATCTCGAAAGATCGATTAACCTCTACACAATGGACTCGGATCTTCCCTTGATGGTCCGTCCGATCGCGTTCGGGATAAGCACACCACCGAGAACCGCGGCGTTGTGGGAGCACAGCACTCATCATAATGGCGGGCATCGTATACGTGTACGCGTTCAGCTGTTGTGCGACGTGCCGCGAGACGGAGTCAACAGCGCAGATGGCACATGCATGGCGCGGAACAACAATGATACTCGGAAATCGACCCGACCGAAGGGGAAACGATGCACCCCTCCCGGCCTTCCATCGGCGACCGTCAGTGTCAATCACACGCTCGCAACGGGCGAGATTGCCCGAGGAGATAACTTGACAGCGCGCTCTCTTATAAACCGCGGCTCCGTAGCCGCCGGCGGCTCACTGCGCATCGCGAGAGGAGAGGATCGGACACTTACGCGGCTTGGGCACGTTGCGCTTGACTTGCATCCATTTGTAGGTGGGCACCGGCGCCGGCTTCGGCGGCGACAGTCCGGAGCGCGCCGCCAGCGCGTGAGACGATGCCTGGTACGCGGCGGCCGCGGCGGCCGCCGCAGCGGCGCCGTTGTGCTGGCAACTGTCCCGCACCGCCTGCTCGTAGCCGTCGTAGGCTCCAGCGTAGCCGTTGCGCCTCTGCGTGGTCAGCGTCAGCGGATCGAGGTAAGCACTGGCCGGGTAGCCGGCCGCCGACGCGTGGTGCATGCCGGCCCGCTCTGCCATGTGGTGGTCACCCGGCGTGGCCGCATGGTGCACTCCGGCCACTTGTTCCATGTGCGCGTACTCCAGGCCGCCCGCGCCCCGGTACGGAAAGCCCGTGGTCGCCGTGGTGGGCGCGGGCCGAGGGCTGGCGCCGCCGGGGGAGCCGTAGCCTCCGCGGTGCGCCCCTGCGGGCGCCCCGCCGTGCAGGTGGTAGCCCGCGGCGGCGGCCGCAGCCGCCGCCGCAGCCGCGGCTGCCTGCTGGTCCAGGTTGGTGTAGCTCAGTCCGTTGTTGTCGTTGATGATCTGATGGTGGTGCGGGTGGTGACCGAGAGACGAAGGGTCACCGTGCAGCGGCGGCGTCCGCGGGTCCCCCGGGAACGAGATGGCCGCGGGAGGTCCGTACGCACTCTCCGCCGGCGCCGCCGGGAAGTACACCTGCGCCGCCAGGTCGTAGTGCTGCGCCGAAGAAGCGTAGGGCGCCGAAGCGCCGTCGCCGTTGTGACACATGCTCGCGTACACCACATTGGAGTTCATCGTGGATGGGGGAAATAACACGGGGGGATATAACGCTCCCTTTCTTTGCTTTCAGGCGTCGTCGTCACGTGACACCGGCTGCTGCTGCCCCATGCGCGAGCGGCGGGGCCCGGGGCCCCCGCGTGGCTGCTTCCACTGTTGCGCGCGTCGTACGCGGCGGCTCCGACTCTCACTGCTCACTGGCGCAGCTCCGCGCGGGCCGGCGGGGGGCCTGCACACCCCGAGCGACGACAACACGGCGCGTCGCCATGGAAACGGCGCGACGACTACCTGTGGACACACATGGCCTGCCCGTGCAGCTCTAGCGGAGGGTGCGGGTCGAGTCGCGCGCTACGCGCTCTTGCCTGGCCATTTTTTTATAGCCGACTGCCGCGCGAGCGTGCCGCGCCGCGCGCCGCGCGATCAATCGGGGAGGAGCGGAGGGCGGACGCTAGACGGGCCACGCCGACGGGACGCCGCCTCTGCCGGCGACACCGCCTCCGCGGTCGCTTGCCAGCGCCATCTATCGCCTGCCGCGCGCGTTGCTTCGCTCTCGAGAGTGCCGGAGGCCGTTGCGGGGCCACCTTGTAGTTTCTATGGTCAGGTAGGAAGGAACGAAAGGCCAGGTAAACTCGAGGAGCGGCAATCGAAGCGAGCCATCGACCGGGGGTTAACCTAGTGCGGACGTTTCCGAGGGATTCCGTGTATACTCCCGCCGCCGCGGGACACGGCGAGAACCGCGATCCCCGAGTGCTCTTCGGGGTCTCGGCCGCTATCCATCACGGCTTCCGGAAGAGCTAACGGCTCCGCTAACAGCACGCTCTACTCAGACGGCTTCCCGGGGGTCGGGCGCGACAAAAGAGGGCGATCAGCGGCCGATTCAGTCCGTAATGAGGATAACGAAGTATCAGCTTGGTGCTTCACTCTAGACGTGATGATGTGTAACCCTACCTCGCTTTACAACCCTAAATACAGAATGCAGTGAGGTTGTACATGGACGCCGTCTATCTTACAGCTTTATTTTGTCTCGTGACCTATAGACTGCCTTTCCTGTCGATAGGATTGATTTCTCTCACTCTACCTTTTTACCAGTGAGAGTATGTTAATGATGTTTTATCTGTTTGTCATGTTACGTAACGATCATTTAACCAATTTACGATTGAGGATAAAATCTATGGGTGAAGACAGCGACAAACGGTTACACTCTTTCAGTCTTCCCTGACTGATTTTCTCGGATGGAATACTCGTGTCTATGCTTTACTTCATCAATCATCTTTTTGATGGCTTGCTCAGGCGTTGGCGCTAATCTCCGTCACTTCGTGTTGCAAACGCGTGGCATGCGGAATGAGTGTACGACAATTATTTAGCACTTGATGACATTGTCTCACGATGGATTCGCCAAGTTTTCCTCGTCAACAGTCCAGCCCGTGGTTTAACTATAATGATATGTCGCGCAACTGGATTGGCTGAATGCTTGCTATTTACGGTTAGCTATATATACATTATGAGAAATTTTCGCGGACATAGCTTGGAGTACGTTGCAAGCGAGCCTATATAAGCTTTGCGTGCAGGGTCATTTCTAGTGTGTGCACATTAGCGCAACGAATGTCACTTCTACGGCAGGCTGCTAGCTCGAACAAAAAACAAACAAAAAGGTATTATTTGCAATGGGGAGTAATTATGATACATGTTTATTACACACCTGTCTTGGCAGGGTTGGAAGGTCAGCCCTGCCATTGTTTTCTTCTCTCTCTCACCACCTGATTGATTTCCTAAACAATTGCATATTTTGCCTGAAATAAGCTTCTCTATTAATATGTATTTTATGTTATGTAGTGCTCGCTACATAAATATGTGCTATAACTATAAACCGCATTTGCACAAATCCTTATTGCGAATGAAGTAGATCGTTGAAATTACATTAGCATAATCGATAACCAGGAGCCGTGCGTATAACAGCATTGAAGTTGCCATGCCACCGGCATGTCGTGTCTCGTATAGGCGGAACATATTCAATTGACTTCATTATTCATAGTCGGCTTTCTCGCGTAACAGCATTCCCGACAACGATAACGATGGTCTAAAATCGTATCGACTTTGCCTACTTTGAGTACAGCACTTCGACGCAGCACTTCACCGCAGCATGTACTTCGACGCAGCTCGCCGATCGCAGGCACTTTATGTGCATGCGTTCCGCAAAGAGTGTCACCAAATGTTCCCACGTGACAGCCTGGGAGTGACGCTGCAGTGGAAAAGTGTACTCGCTCAAAATGCAGCTGTGTAACTCGTTGAGTATGAGCTATATCGCGAGAGGGCGTGGCCAAGCGCACTATATAAGGTTGTACAGTGGCGCCAAACGGTGACATATTTTCGAGTTGTCGGGGGAGGCTTTGGGACTTGTCTTTCACCCTCGCCATCGTTTCGCCCTGCGGTGATATCAGCCACACAACCGGTAACTTCGAGGTTTTCTACAGGCAAGTGGTGGCGTCAACCCTTTCTAGAAAACTCGACAATAGGCCATAACGGTACAGCTGTACAACCTTGCAGTGTACTGGGCCGCGCTCTACTATGCATCACCTCATACTGAACGCGATGGTATACATGGGCCCACTAGACCGGGATATCACCACAAGCGTGTTTAGTGGGGAGGGGGTGCTAAACGTGTACGTATGAAGTCGTGCGGTAAAACGCCGAGGTATACTACTGCGCCAACGCCGGCTGGTGTTAGCTTGCAGCCGGCGAACTGTATAAGGTCGAACCCGGCAGCGCCTGTACGATGCCGAGTGAGCTGACGACAGCCAGCGAGTCTCTGGCGCGAGAAACTCAGCAGCACGCCTTTTGTCATTCCGTGCTCGTGATTATGCAGCGTTGCGAACGTATCAATCATGCAGCGGCAAACGCTCGGCTAATTCTGCGTGCGATATTTCGAAACCCGCGGTGATGGAGCGCCAGACGACGGCTTGTCTCGTCTCCCCGCTTTCTCTTCGCCCCCTTCCTCTCTTACACGCTCCTCGCCTCTCGCTTCATCTGTCTATCTCTGCTTACGCGGTGGCTGCCCTGCGGCTGCTGCCGCTTCAATCGTTGCTATCATTCGCGCCGTGGCCGACGTTCCGTCCTTTTTGTTTATGTAAAAAGTCGTTCCGCTGTATTCCATTTGTTTCTTATCTTTCACTCATGACCGGTCGATAGTGGTGATAACGCAGCCTGAGCGTCACTCGAATTATTGATACTCGTAGCACAATAAAAAAAAAAAAAATACATGGAGGGCTGAACGTAAGCGCTATACATTATTCCAGCATAAAATAAATATGATATTCTAGTGCGCTGATTACGCGTCAAAGAAATGGAATGAAAGTGAGATTACATCATTACGAAGTTCCCGTGCAAAACTATCGCCAATTCCCGCATAACTTGTCTTATCTGACTCCGGTGCACCAACTACCTTATTGTAAGATATCCTATGTCATGAATTGTTGGCGACGACATAAAATAATCAAGCTATACTAGCTGGCACGCTGCTACGCATTTTCGTGACTGTTTGTCTATAAGGTTACGTCGTGATTTGTAAATTTTTGTCATCAGTTTGTTTTTCAACAAAAAGATGGAGGAGATGGCGTCGGTTAACCCTGCGGGGCCTACGCTAAATGAATGTTTATAGAAATAAATAAGGAGAATAATTTCTGCTCTTGACCCTTGCAAATAGCTCTTCTCTTCGCTTTAAAGTTATACAATGCTAGAGACAATTCGATGTTCAAAAATGTGACTAAAAACGCCTAAGTCATCTGGGTGTGCAGAGGTGGATGAGTATACATATTATGTCGAGCAGTTGGCCTTGGTCACAGTAAATGACATATCGAGGAGTTTTCGAAACTACATCGGCCTCGCAAGATATACAGCCTATTTTGCAACTTGAAGGGGGGTCCGTCCTGTTAAAAAGTTTTTTTTTCTTCACTGTATATGTTCTAAATTCTAATTCGTTTACATTACCTTGTTTATCACATTAAAAAATTGGTTTGTAGATTATGTTTCTACTTATTCTGCGGCATGCGCTTCACCAACTGCTGAAATGCAACAGAATGCCAGGTACAATTTTGCAGTGGATAGAACGAAACTAGGACGTTTCAGTGCTGGACCTTATAGAGCCTTCCAGCGCATTTTCTAATAGTGCCCACACGTTTCCTGCATTCAAATATCCAAACAGCTGGAAATGTACAACTGGTTCAAAATCACATATAGACCTCATGCCTAAAGTGCTTGCGAACTTGACCTTTGTAAAGTATATATATATATATATATATATATATATATATATATATATATATATATATATATATATATATATATAGAGAGAGAGAGAGAGAGAGAGAAGAGAGAGAGAGAGAGAGAGAAAGAGAGAGAGAGAGAGAGAGGAATAGCCGATGGGTCATTCTCCGTCTCGAAAAACAAGTGGTTTCATAGTTTACGGAGAATCAGACATTTTAATTCATTTTCAAAAAGGAACTATAAACTCCGACCTACTTATAAGTTAGTTCGCATGTTAGCTACCCAGACTACTAAAAATACTATTTGACAATTAAGATTAAGCGAATGTACTGTGAAGCGTAATTATGGGGTGACACTCTTGTTCTACTTCTAACAGGTGAAAAAAAGTATTTTTTTTTCATGTAAACCAATAAAGTACTGCACTGACAAAATTCACGGGTACTTGGGCTGCTGAATATGCTACAAAAAATTAATCTATACCCGTTTATTGCAGAGTAATAAGTGAGCTAAAGGACCCGTATTCACAATGTACTATCATTTATTGATTGATTGATTGATTGATTTATTTATTTATTTATTTATTTATTTGTTTGCTTATTAGTGCAAGTCACGTGAACGGAATTTTTTGCGTGAGTAAATCGGGAAAATGCAGGTGACTTTTTTTTTTGTCTATCAACACGACACTTTGCGCTGCCATATGATTGATTCTTACAATGGAGGCCATTCGCTCTGACGCTGCGGAACAATAATACTCACATAAAGGATAGTTTGTCAAAAAAAATACCGAGAAATTATTTTTTGTGGCTATACAATACCCAAGTGGTGAAATGAATGAATTTTGAGAGCTTTAGTATCTGTTTTAACGTTTCGCGGGAGCTGAAAAAGCGTACTCGTAGCTAATATTAGAGGCTGTGCCACTAGGAAAATCGTGTACGTGCATATGTGTATATGTCTTCAATGATATTTTACAACTTAGCCGTAACATAATTATGTTGTGCCGATCATTTCGCAACAGTATACATGTTGGCCAATATGTTATATTACATCATTCTAAAGCAATATGCTGATCCAATGTTTTGTTTGTTTGTTTGTCTTGCTTTTGTATTTTTTTGTTTATGTGGCGCTGCCCTGACCTGCAATACGTGATGGTATACGTATGACACCCGAGGGTACAAGGGGAAGACCTCTTGCACCAGCAGGGGCGTAGCCAGAAATTCTTTTCGGGAAAGGGGGGGGGGGGCAACTTATTGTTATAAGGGGGGCAAAAAATTTTGGGGAAGGCAGTACAGGCCTGGTGTGCCACCTCTTGGTTACGCCCCTGTGCACCAGTGGTGTAGTGCAGCCAGATCAACGGGGCAATGTCAAACGTAGCCATTGTGTTTCTTCCTATAGTGAAGGGTAGGAAAGGAGATGTTTGAAATCCAGTTTGAAACCTATCAGCCTTTTATTCTGGGATCTCTCTTTCTCGCTACCTGTAATCACTGGGTTTTAGTACACCTTGATTAAAAGTAAAGCTGCGTGCTAATTACAAAAAAGACATTTAGAAGAGAAAAAAAAACTCTCTCGCTTATCTCATATTTTCTAGCGTAAACGCCTTCTGAAGATTATAAGGTTTGGATCATTGCATGCTATATGAACCACACATCTTTCTTTTTGTTTTGTGGACATATAATTTTTCTGAATGTACGATACATCGCAACGCATTATGCAAGCTTTTTGTTCCGTTTTCATGTAGCCGAGGTATGTACGACACTATAGTTGGCTGGTGTGAATATATCCTGCTGTCGTGTGTCATTGGCGCACCAGGTTAGAAATCATCTTTCGCAGTAAGCTTCCTGATCTCGGGAGTCATGGAGAAAAAAAGTTGAGTGGAAAGATAGTTTTATTTATTCGATAAAATTGTATAGCAAGAATTTCTTTGGGATCAGCTGTATTTAGAAACAATAAATTTATAAAAAAAAGGGGGGGGGGGTGCGATTTCTCATACTCTTACAAAAGCAGTTAACACATGAAACATACACATAAGGACAGGTCATTCGCATGCTGACATTGTGCTGAACAGAAACAATACCCTGTGCCAGAGGCAAATGTATGACCGTCTAATTACGACTGGGTGAACCCACTTCCACAGCAGAAAGACGTTACAGAAAGGTTTGAAACAAGAATAACCTCGCGTGTAAAGACGACCAAATTCGGAAAGAAGGAGCCCACTTACAACAACCGCATAAATTCCGCATGCTAACTCCATGAACATTTTTTTCAGCGCACTTGCAAATGCGACTCCAAAACCCACCCACTCTGAGCGACAACACATCATGCTGGAGCAATTATTTCGTTTAAAGAGAAAAAAGAAAAGAGCTATAGACACTTCTACGCATGCTATACACATGACCACTTTCGAAACCGCATGACCGTGACAGTCCCAGTAATTAGATGAGCCAAATGTGCACTCACGTTCAGATGTGTCACTGCCCCTGTGTGAGTCAAGAGAGGTTGAGAGTTGTTATAACAGGACGTGCTAAGTATACGATGAACATAAGAAAGCCGTCATTGACCCCTCCGCATGCTGTTTGAAAATACACACATGTAGTTATTGCTCGCGCGTGAACTTCGCGTGTTTCTGCGCACGCGCTCTTCGATACCGATATAGCGTCACGCTATTGGAAATTTATGAAGAATGACGATCTCGGAGCGGTGCCGCCGAGCATCTTGGTAGGCAGTTAGTGCCCGGAACGGTGGAATCGAGATGATGAGCGTGATGTAAGCAAAAGGGATCGGCCAATGGCAAGCATTTGTGGTGAGGAGAATGGCTTAGATAGTACCTCCTCCCAACTTTGATCTAAAGGACTTGACAGTCGGGCCTCCCGATCAGGATTGCCAACCACTGCGTATACTTAGCGGGACTGCTCCTGCACCTGACTCTAACGTAATATTCTGAACGCCAACATGGCGCAGTCAAAAATATATATATATATACGATGTCTCGCGTTTCTTTTCTAATTTTCTTAATCTTTCTTCAACTGCATAAATGAGACTTCTTTTTTAATATGCAGCTCACGCCATAAGGCGTATATAGTCGAGGCCGAAATGGCTTTATCAACCGAGTCATTCGGTAAATGTTTCCGATGATGGTTACTTTTAAGACACGAAATGTGCTTGACTGCGACGATGTATTGAATTAGGGAAGCCTTATATATAGTCACCCACAGCCTGACACTTTTGCTTATAGTGCGAGTTATTGCTTTTCACCCACAATCGTGGGCGTTCTCGTATACTCCTCCCTCGTTAACGTGAAGTCATCGACGCACATAAAACTAATAATAAAAAAAATACAGGACGCCAATGAGGTACGTATGCTAATCAAAACGCGGGCTAAGCGGGCAATTCTTTTCCGTCCTCGTTGTCCCGGATATAAGGATGGACCGCTGACTCGCAAGTTGATTATCTTCCCGCTCCATTTCTCTCGAGGTCGAATTACAGCTGTCCAAGAAGCGGGCGCCAATTGAAACAGCTCATCTACGAGTGGGAACTCTTTACAAGTGGGACAGCGTACAGAGGAAAATAACAACAATTTAAACATGTACGAAGAGGCGCACTGGCTCGTCCGTATAGGTTTGGCGCTGTTTGTACACACAGACTGGACGTATGCTGCTTAAAATGCCGAACAGATTGGGCAATCCCCCCTCCCCTTCCCCCACACAAGCTCGAACTCGTGGACCGTGGAGCGACGGGCTGGTTCGGTTCCTCACGGACGGCATCCTGGCACGTTCCCGGCTACGCGGCGTCCTTGTTGCGGGATGCTGCAACAGGGCCGCCGAAAAACGTTTCGTGGCCCGGACGGGGAGAATCCATTATTCTTGCTCGCTGCGGACAACTAATTAAACACAACGCATTGCATTGAGAGCGGTCAGAAAACGCGTCTACACCGCGCCGCGTCGGACGTTTCTATACGCACGCGAAGCAGCTCCCCCTCCCCCCCGCACCCCTCTTGTATATACATACGCGAATTCATCTATTACGCGTCAACCGCGGCCTTGGCTGACGTGTATACAAGGGGGGTGAGGGGAGGCGTACGTCATTGCGTTTTGAAAAATGCGGAAGGGAGGCGAAAAGAAAAGAATGGAAGTCCGCTTCGAAGCGCGAGGTGCATTATACGGAAGGCGGTGAGCGGTAGGGGAAAGAAAGAGAGAGAGAGATGGGCCTGTGTGTGTAAGTGCGCACGTATACGTGGCAACATGGGCATCATGCCCTATGCTAATGATTTTGTCAAGCACGGCGCGCTTGGGGAACTGCGCGTCTGAAACCGCAGCGCTGCCCATTTGGAACTTGAGACGCGCCCACCGTTTAGGTGGTTGCGCATCGTTCTCTGTTGTCTTTTTTTTTATTTTGCCTGCTAGGTAGCAAGCAGGCAGGTGAAGGAAGCGATATCTGGATCCGACGGTGTGGTGTCGGGGACGGCAGCAGCGCGCCTGTCAGGCCTTTCGGGATCATTAGTCATTCCCGCAAGGGGCCGCTATAGCTTCTATTATCACGCAGCCGAGAAAGGGGCTCGGTCAGCGGGTAGACGCGGCTCGTGTCGGTTTGCATTCTTCACGACCCCCTCGAGGGCGCCACTAACGATGTCGCGCATCCCGAGTGCGCCAGCGTATATATGTCTGTATACACACGACGCTTGTTAAAGCCTATTCCTTAAGTATGGCCGTTTGGAGGGGTTATCTATTTGCGAATAGGTTCTGACAGGGCGCTTTATTTATGGCCGCGAGGATTCGCCGCGGTTCCAACTTTCCGGGGTTCCGCTGCGCGTGGCCGAGCACGTTCCACGGAACGAACTGTCGCATATATATATATATATATATATATATATATATATATATATATATATATATATATATATATATATATATATATATATATATATATATACAGTCGTTCGCGAAGTTGTTGACGTTCTGCGGATCTGGCTCTCTAATTACGATCACGTGTCACTGCGGAAGTGAGATCACGGATTCGGACTTATAGCAGGTGCGGAAGCAACGCTTGTAAGTCGTTATAGTTGCAGATTTATAGAGACCGTTGGATGCCACCCTTCACCGTGATACACAAAGAGCAACGCGAGATTCGTGGCTTATTCGCACCTTTGCTTCAACTTCGTCCAGCGACGTCCTCATTACTTCCAGAGGGCCCACCATGCAATTTGATTGGCTGGAGAGTTCCTGCAGTGAGATGAGAACAGAGCGGGCACTGATTAAAAAAAAGAACTGTCATTCGTATACCAACACAAGTGATTTCCATTTCGTTCACTTTGGTTCCTCTGTTCGGATAGTAATTCATTGCATATATGTGGTGTATAACAGTTACCACAGGGCTCTGTTATTTTGTAAAGCGTTTCGGGCCCTCACGTTGCTACGTTATACTTCCCTTTTTTCATACGGTGTTAGGAAAGCGAAAAAATAGTCTAAAAAATTACATTGACTCTTCCTTACCCATGGATGTCCTCGCAACTTTTAAATAAATATGGCTTTAAAATTGTTCTTGTGCTCGCTGTGCAGTGGTATACTCACATAAACGGTACCACTTTCGTGGAACTCTAGAGAAACTAGTGTATAAGATGTGGCACCACCCATTAACGCGTCCGCTGGAACTTCAGTTACCATGTTTGTAAAGCACGTTCGAAACATGTGCAACAAGTGCCTGCAACAAGTTCACTGCATTCGACGGGCAAATGGAACTCGTGAGCCACCGTCCGTTGAGCGACTCGCATATACAGTGCGTCAGCAGCTCCGAATTCAGTGTGACAATAGAGCCTTAGAAAACAATAGAATTGTTTTGCTGCCGCGTTTTTTCGACGCGTATGAAACGTTTGCTCAGTTAAGCATAAAGATAAGAAATGAATAAAGTTTGGTTTCTCGCATTTCTTTGCTGACGTATTGGTCATTATGTCGTTGTCCTGTTCAACCTATGTTTACGTTAACCATTTGAACAGCTTAGGGCATATAATTGGGTAGATCAAGTTGCTAGTTTAGACACTGTAACGTAACTTTCTGACCATCGTGGCCAATTACATATTTCCTGAAATGTACATTGTATAACATTTTGTAACGGCGCACTGAAAGCTAGTTCACTTTGTCTTATAATCAAGTGTTTCGTGACTACAGTTGTTTTAGCCCTATACAGTATATGTCAGCACTGTTCTCTAACCCAGAGCGATTAGAACTTTGGTGAAGGTGCTCTGTCCTGTAAAAAGAGTTAGTGAGTGAGTGAGTGACATCGTCAAACTTCCATAATTGCGTTCAGGTTTACAACACACTTTCATCTACGATGGACAGCGCTCATCTGCTTATACGCAGACACCTCCTAAAGCAGCATGCACCGAGACCAGCGTGTCGCGAACGGTTCATTCCCAATTCCCATGTTCGTGACCATGGCTGTCCCCGTCGTTCCGGAGCGCTGTTGTATGAAGGACAGGCTAGTGCGCGAATGATCATACCGACAAGTGAGTGTTGACAGTTCGTTGTGCGTGGCTCCCGCGAAACTCTTGGGCATCTTTTAGTGCCATATCCCCCATTTTCAATGCAGCGGGCTTTGCTGGTTAAGAGATATAAGTTCCTTGGATTTAAGGGCGCCGCCATGCACGATTAGCTTTTTCTGAGACAGGCGGTGTTTGTCGACACGATACCACGCCCATCGAGCTCTACTGATATTTATGGACTAAATAGACCTGTCTACCCGTTTATTGTCTTTTTTTCTTTTTAGTGTTTACTTATGCTTGTCCAAGTCTTCGTTTTTTTTTCTTTACCACCCTCTCTTTGTTCCTCCGTTTCTTCCCTCCTCCTGAAAGTGCAAGCAAGCGTTGTGCCCCTCCAGGTGGCAGTGGCCAGCTCTCTCTCTCCCTCTTTCCTTTCTATCCTTGTGTATCTGTGTATCCAGACCAAATTATTAGTACAACGCCAAAGACAATTACAAGAATACATACGGAGTGCAGCTAAATAGGTATAGTGTTCGAATTATAAAGCTGCACAGTTATGTGGTCACTGACTTGACCGAAACGCTCACAGTTTCCTTGTGAGATTAATTACCACGCACGTGTATAGTTATTTGGACATTTGCTTATTTGCTTTAAATGCCGTTTCGATTCGCTACAGGTGCAAAGTATACATGGGATGTGTCGTAAAGTGCACCCGTTGTGCGTTTGCGGACGCTGTAGCCATGCACCACCCACGCAAAATAATAATAATAATAATAATAATAATAATAATAATAATAATAACTGGCGGATGCTACGTTAACCTCATGCAGCACCAGTACTACTATTAAAATAACTCATTCACTGAGGCGCGAGACTGTGGCTTCTGTATGGCGCAATGAGCTCATATATACAGGGTCGAAGACATCAAGGAGAGACAAAAAGTGCACCATCTCCCGCTAAAGGGAAGCCTGTGGGGTTGCGAAGCAGCGGGGAGGTGCGGATGATGCACAGGTGCTATACACCAATGCGCCGTCGTGAACTTGTTTGTGGCGTAAGTATTGTACGCATGGCCTCATCAAGTGTGAGGCCAACGGAACGGCTCTATGCTCTCCTATATGTAGAGTACCAAGTACTTTAAATCGTTATAACCAGTTGTTCTTTTCTAAACACACAGATGATGAACGGCATCCACAGAAACTCGTCTACGTCGCCTTAAGCAGATGCACCAACATTCTGAACACGGCCAACGCTGCCGGTGACCATCGCTTCCAGCAGAACAACGACAACGTGGACAAGAACATGACGCGCGAATTCGAACGCCTCGACAACCATCGTCTCGACGCCGTCACTCAGCGTTACCCCCGAGCTTTCCGAAAAGACGTGGACACCGAAATAGACTTCACTAGAGCACTGCTGACCAGCCGCTCCATCAACGCACACGCCAAAAGATGCGATGTGCTCTCCATCCTTGAGTTAATGCATAAAAAGATTAAAGATACATAAAAAAAGCAGCATTTACCATCATGGAAAGCAACAAAATAAGATAAATTTGTTCCTGCGTGGGAATATTGCTATAAAACATAAATGGTGCGTTTAACTGTAAAGCGGGCCATTGAAGTTGGTCAGACGCAAGCCTCGTTTAATAAAACCAGCGCGAGAACAGCAATTACAAGTCAGAAAAGTGTCTCTGGTGCCCAAGAGAGATAAAGATGCAAGGAAAGGCAGGGAGGTTAACCAGACGCACATCCGGTTTGCTACCCTGCACTGGGGAAGGGATAAAGGGGAGAAAAGAGGTTGCAGAGAGATGAGAAGGTACACACAATTACGAGCACACTCGGAGAGCACACACAGTCTACAGGCGGGCGCTCAGGTTTGTTGACTTCAGGTAAAGTAGCAATGCTTTAGTTGCTTTCTGCGCAACTGAGGCAGACGCCCAAGGTCCTAGTATCTTCTGCACACAAAATGGTCCGGGGTCAAGTCGATTCAAAACCATCCGGAGCTGGCATCGCTGTGTGTCGTAGCAAGCGCAGCTGCACAGGACGTGTTCGATGGTCTCTTCGGCTCCGCAGTAGTCGCATGTAGGAGTGTCTGCCATACCAATGCGAAAGGAGTACACCTTTGTAAATGCAACACCCAACCAAAGGTGCCCAAAACAAACAAATAGTGTAGAAGGCTGAGGCGTATAGCGAGCGAGGACCTGAACGGGATGTTTATTGGTTAGGAGGAAGAAAAAGACAGCGAGGGAAAGACGCCGAGTGGTTCAAAAACTGACCATCTCTGCTTCGCGGGCTGTGATAAAACAGCAAAGCTGGCGGTTTTCCTTTTATAAGGCCAACTCATTACAGTTGTTTTGCAAATCTTACAGATATGTCGTATCATCGTATCACTGCTCTTTGTTAAGCTTTGAGGTGTCGGTATAGCACACGCCTTTGTAACCTCGAAATATCACACGACGGTGCATTGTAACGCGCACGCCATTCGCTGGGCTTACTGCGGCCTTGTTCCTCTGTTTGGCGGAAATTGTGTGCAGTGGGACTCAACCAACTTCAGGGGCACATACGACGATGATGACGGTTTTCTGACAGGCCGGACTGTTTCTGTTGGCTATGTGGCACAAGTTGTTGCCTTCGTGTTTAGTGGCCCCAGTGTGCTTAGAAATAGTAGTTAACGATTCAGACTACATAAAAATCAAATAATAAAAAAGGTATAATAATAAAAAGGGTATAATCGTAATTGTAATTCATGCGTGCTCCACTTTTATTCTCGCGTGTTAGCGCAAGGCTTTCACGAGAGGAATTAAGGCAAGCGTTAATTGAGGCGTGTTTGATGAGTTCCGACGGTTCCTAAGGATGTTTTTTAGTCTGCGTGCCAGAAAAGACGTCTTACGTCTTCATATAAGACTGGTACGTGCAAGTGTATACGTACGTACGGTCCCTGCATGGTTACCGTCTGTGACGTAAACCTTCGAAGAAACTAAAATCGGACACGCGATTACTTTTCAGAGAAACTCTTGAGGTTTCAGCTTATCCCAATTTTTTTTCTGCTTCTACCATCATCCTTCATTAATGAGCAGGTGGGAAGGCTGTCGATTTGTCACGTATATAACTGAGATTCCATAAATACGGGTCAACGTTTTTCACGAAGAGGGTTACAGCTCGACGGGCAAGTTTCTGCGGGATTATTTTTTTAATATTTTCACTTTGGGCGTCTTTAGAATTACGCAATCGCGTTTCGGTATTCTATCGACATTTCAGCAGCTTCTTTGGAAACTCGTGTTTAAGCCATGCACGTTCGCGAGAAATAAGAGGGGGACGTCATTCGAGGGCGTTCCTTCACAATCAAAGAAAAGCAAGCTTTAAGACCTCGGTCAAAGCGGAAGCATTGCGAATTGCCCCTGATACTACGACAAAAGCAATTATTTTCATTATGATCGCACATAAATTTTCTGGCGGTTCACGAAATGTCATGAACCTTTAGACAGCCGGATCAGCTAAGAAGATAGTAAACTTGTCGCTAACTGAGCATCATCAGAACGTTAGGGTCGTTTCACGCACATGTATAAATAGTGTATTTTGCGGCCACACCAACAGAAATTGAATAAACTTGGATTAAATCTGACTTGACTGTAGAATTACACTGTGTGCTCTTAGAGCAGCTTTCAAAGCTAACGTACGTTCTAAATGAAACTTCCTAATATGATACATTTCAGATAAAGTAGCACCTTTAGCATTCATTCAGCATGCACATAAAACTTTAGTCGTAATACAGATTGTACAATTGATATCCCAATATGTGCTTGAACTAAGTTTTGATT